>PVKE010015616.1:0-33197 GCA_004027555.1 Craseonycteris thonglongyai
CGTAGACAGTCCCCTGTGATGGAAAAACCCTAAGGCATGAACTGGGAAGACTTGAGTTTAGGATCATATTCCTTAATATGAGGTGTGACTTCGGCAAAGTTATTTCACTATGTTTACATATTAATGTTTACTGATCCAATTCTCATTATCTATGTGCAGAAAGAAAACTAGGCAACCTGTGTGTAAATATTCACTTTATAAGAGTAGTATTCAAATGTCATTTTTCCTAATCTCTCCAGTATTTTACTTTCATATGTTCCTTTTTTTTTTTTTTAAGGTTTATTTTAGTGTTTTTGACAGACACAGAGAGCAACAGAGAGAAAGGGAAGGGCCCAGAGCAGTCTCCATAATTGTATGGCATCAATTTTTCACATAGTTTTATTCCACACAGGTGGGTGGGGGTCATGCAAGGAGGGAACTGGACTGGGGGCCTCCTGCATGGGAGGCACATCCCCTCGATCCAGGGGCTGAGAACCAAACTGGGGGCTTGCTGCATGGGAAGCACACCCTAGTTCAGCATATGGGTCTCCATGGGTAAGGGCCAGGATTTGATCCTCAGTCCCCAGGGCTGCAAAGCCAGTGCTTAACCCACTGAGCCATCCTGGTTTCCCCCATATGTTGCTTTTTTTTCATCTCTCCTCCCTTAGGGTGAGGATTTTGTTTGCCTTATTCACTGAAGTATCTTGAGCACTCCACACAACGTTGGGTGCTCAGTAGCTATTAATGGAAAGACCGAAAAAAATAAATGTGCGTCCAGAGTTCAACTTAGTTTTATAATTGTTTGGAAAGGATTTTGTTCTTTCTGCTTCTCCTGTTCACAAAGTGGCTGATGAAACTGCTAATGCATAGTCAGAAAGAAATCCCATGTTAATTGAGCTTTTCAGAAGAAATTAAATGCTCATATTTTTCTAGAAAATCTTGCCTTAGAAACTGAGAAGCTCTGAAGGAAATCTGAATCAGTGACCAGAGGCCTGGCATATATAAGTATGATGATTTATCAATGTTACCTGTTGCACAAATAAATTTGGTCATTCTATCTACTGTGGAGAAGAACTGGGCTGTTCAAGCAATCATATGTATATATCAGGAAGACAGATATAAATAAAGCTTCCTCATGGTTCCCCATTATATTTCTGTCACAATCAGGATGTAGCTACATTTGAGATGCCTATCAGCTTCTTTGGGAAATCACAGTGTGGACACTAAGGAACTATGTGTAAAGATTTTAATCATCTCAAAGTAGGTCTTGAGGAGAAGAAAGCATCTTGTTCTCTTAGTTGGCATATTTTAACTTAAATCTTTCACAAGGGAAGACATTTCTAACTGCGGCAATTTTCTATATAGGACACGTTCATTTCCACTGTGCCAAGGAACAGGCTAATAAACTGACGCCCGCTGAGCGCGCTCCCTTGAGCTAGTTAACAACATAAAGCCTCCAAAACTTTGAGTCTTTGCTTTTTTCTCTTTGCCTGTTCCACTCGGAAGTTCTATTGCTTGTTTGCAATTATAATTTGCAACAAATACTGAATTTACAGGAATTCTCTCAGCGTTCTTGAACACTTTAGCAATAAGAGAAATACTGTTATAAGGCACTAAGCAGCCCGGAAGTCTCTTTACATAATCTCTCTGGATGGATTTGCTCACTTTCTGCTCTCAGTTCACTTTTCTCAGCGGTGTCTAATGAGACAACAGCACAAACCTGCTACGCCAATGGCTATGTAGTCCTAATAATGATGAAACATGCTCATCTGCTCAGCCTCAGGAAAATTCCGTTCTCTGCTTCCCCTAGAAAGGATGAAGTGTGTGTTCCAAGAACAAGTCAAGGTTTCTTGAATCTTGGAGATTTGGGAATCTATGCAGTTATGAACTCAGAAACGCATACTTATATTTACTTTAAGAGCTTTTTAGTGAGTAACATTCTTATGTTGCTATAACTCATGCATAGCATAATACTACATTATGATTAAGAAGAGTTGCATGGAGATTACAGATATTTAATAATCTGTGTTCTGATTCCTTTATACTCATCATCTAGTTTAGAAGGTAAAGGATTCTTGCTCAAGTAAACTTTTTTTTCTCAGAAATAGGTAAATATATTGAGCAAAGGTAGCTTTCAGAACTACATTTATATATGCATATAAATTTATATATGCATATAACTTTATGTATGCCTATAAATGTAGTTCTGAAAGCGACTTTTGCTCAATCCATTTAGTTTCAGAAGATAAAATCAAAGTCATGGAGCTGGGACAAGAATCTCTATTAGAAGTTTAGCAATCAATGCCTTTTTATTCATTTAGAGGTAGTAACTGCTTCTGAGAAGAAAAAAGTTTAATAAAACGATGTGAGTGAAAACTCAATAATTGAAATTCATTTGGATGAAGAAATACAGCTGAGTACTTTGATAATGCCTAATTGTACCTGGGAAAGTCATCTGTGATTAGGAATATAACTTGCACAAAAAGAAGAAATGTCCTTATACCATTTTGAAAAATCATTTTCTCAGGTGGGCTAAATAATGACTCTTGTAAATGGATAATTGGCTTAAACATAGATTATTGTAAAATGTGCAAAAATATAAACTAGCCAGTAATATTGATTATTTCAATTTCTGGAGGTGCTGCCTGAATTAAAACTTTATTATTTTAACTAAAATTTCCCCCTCAGATATAAAAGCTTAGAGAATCCTATAAAATCTTCCTAATAGTCTTTGTTCATTGATAGTGTTTTACATGCTGACTTAGCTCATATACTTTTTGGGAGGGAAGTGGAAAAATGCAGATATATTTTTATTTTTCAAGTTCAATGACTTTAATCCTTAAGGTTTAGGACTTATGATGATCTGCATTTTTTCTGTCTTTTTATTAGTTCATTGATTCACTTATTTATTTTTAGTTGAGTGAACTCATGAGAAAAAAGAAAGTATAATTTTGAGTCTTCCATCCATTTTTGTATCTCATTCTAAAACTTGATCATTTTTAAATTACTTTTTTCAACTAAACTCAGGTGAAGAGTCACACAAAGATTGATCATTCTACCTGCCTCTCAAAGATATTGGATCGTGCTACTCAACTTCTATCAGGGTAAAAATGCTTTGTGGGGAAAGCAATTTAGATCTGGCAGAAAGACAGCATGCAACTTATCTCAACTCTGTATGAGTCACTTACCTGACCTTTTTCTGCAAAATAATACCTACAAACACAATGACAATGTATTGTTATAATAAATTCATAACACAAAAATTTAAGGTGTAATAGGATTATCTATAAGTTCACCTATTGTGTTTCCTTTTCCTGGATACTTTGATATATTGTGTGCGGTCAAACTTCCTCTAGTCTAAAGTATACCTGTTTCCATGAAAGAGATTGTGTGCTATGCATTAAGACCATATTCTCAAAATTAAAAATCAAGACATCTAGTCTACCAAATATGCTTTTTGTAAAGTACAGTTTTGCAAAAGAGTTGAAATTAGGTCCATCTTTAAAAACATCACCCTAATAAATATATATATATATGTATATATATATATATATATCCATTTTAGAAATATATTAACCTTCATAAAAAGTGAAGACAGTTTTAATTAACTTCTCAGGGTGGTATATAATAATTATAATTGCTCTTATTGCTATAGCATGTAGTTATAGCTGTAGTGTCAGATGTCTGAGTAATTAGACATCCTTGGGTCACTTCATTAACTACTATCTCTTCCATTCAATTCTTCATGAAAAGCTTTTTAGGAGACAGGTCAATTCTTACTAATTTGGTCTTCCCCTCTGGTTACAAACATTATTAGATCTCCCTCATGCTACCCACATTTTTCTCAGCCTTTAAAGCCACTGGTCCTGATTTCCTCCCCCGTTATGTCCTTCCTGATACCATCAAATAACTTTTAAAGTCCTATGAATTTTAATTCCAGCAACAAAGTGAAATTATTCATCAATTCTTTTTCTGAAAATGAACTAAATTGCAAGAAAACATTTACTAAAAGAATTGAAGAGTTGATAAAATATTATAATAAGGAATTATAATATTAGCTAAATATCAACAGGCCATCAAAGATAAATAGAAAATCTTAAAAATAGCCAGGAGAAAGATACATTACCATTAAAAACTAACAGACTGACAGCTGCTTCACAAAAGTAACAATGGGATTCCAAAGATAACGAAGTGCTATCCTCAATATATAAAAGAAAATAATCCTCAGTTTAGAATACTCTGCATAATGAAAATATCTTCAAAGGATAAATATAATTTTCTTACAGACAAAAACTGGAAATATTATTTATCACTAAAGAAAATGATAAAATTTTGCTTCAGGTAGAAGGAAGGCAATCTCAGATATGAGGCTTGTGATAAAGAAAGAAAGCCCACATATGAGGTCTATGATGAAAGAAAGAAAGAAAAGAAAAAAGAGAAGAGAAGAGAAGGAAGGAAGGAAAGAAGGAAGCAAGAAAGGAGAAAAGAAGCTTTATATATTTAGTATATTTAAGCAAACATTCATTTTATAAAACAATATCAATAAAGTCTTATGAGGGTTAAAAATCATTGAAATTATGAGGCAATCATGCAAGCTGGGAGAAGTTCATTAGAGTTAAAGTATTCTAAGACCCCTGTATGATCAGAAGGAGTATAAAGATGTTGATTAATTTTAGGATGTGGGGATACTGGGATGGCTCAGAGGGCTGAGCATTCACTTTGCAGCCCTGAGGTCCAAGGATCAAGTCAAGGGCCCAGCAAGTGTGGACCCATATGCTGAACTGTGGTGTTTTTCCCAGGGGGGAGAGGGGAATTCAGTTTCTGCCGGGGTAAGCTTCCATGGAGGAGGCCCCTCAATTTGGCCTCCAGCTCGTGGGGGCATGCCTCCTATGTGGGAGGCCTCTGGCCAGGTTCCCGCACTACACAGCTCTGTATCCACATGTGTGAAATGAAACTATGTCGAAAAACTAATGACGTACAACTATGTAGACTGCTCTGGGCGCTCCTCCCTTCTCTCTGTCTCTGTCTGTCTGTCCTCTCTCTGTCAAAAACAATAAAATAAATATTTAAAATAAGATTTTTAGAATGTGTTAGGGTAAATAGAGATATTATATATTTTCTAGGATAGCTACTAAATGAAGGAACGGGAGTATAACTTTTAACTATTCAAAAAATGTCAAAATGTAATTGGTACATATGGGAAAAGAAACTAATGCAAGAGTTGGGACAAAATTAAAGCACATATTTAAAATGGTAAAGATAGACTTAAATATATTAGCAGCTACACTAAAAATAAATGGACTAAAGTCTCCAAACAAAGTGCAAAGATTAACATAGATATTTTTAAATAATCAAAGAAAGACATATTTAAAACCAAAAATATTAAAAAGAATGGAAAAAGAGGCAAAGCAATAGTTAACCAAAGAAAACTTTGGTTAACTGATAGAAAACTGTCAAAATGAACTTTATAGAAAACAGGCATTGCCAGAACTTAAACATGTCACTACATGATGACAGATGTTGAACAACCAGCAAAATATACCAGAAAATAAATGGATAAAAATTTAAAAAGAACATCCAAAAATATCAAGATGAAAAAATTTGAATATTGCAACGACTTAATATCCATATTTAGAATGCCACAGCCAAAACCTGCAGAATACATATAACATTTACCGAAATTGACCATACACTGGATTATAAAGCAATTCTTAACAAATACCAAGGATTAATATTACATAGACTATGATAGCTGAATAAAATGCAGTTCAACTAGAAATCAATAATAAAAAGTAAACCAAAAATTTCCATATCAATAGAAATAAAAAATGTACTTCCAAATGCATGTGGATCAACCAAATTATAATTAAAAGTAAGAAGTCATTTGAAAAACAATAAACATTCCACAGTTCAAATCTTATAGAATGAAGGTCAAGCTGTTATCAGAGAAAAATGTACAGTCTTGAAGGATATATTATTAGAATTAATAAATGAGTGTAATATGTTTGCTGAATGGAAGTCAAAACACACAAACTTCATTTTTCTGATGTAAGCCAGAAATAAAAAAGTGAAATGTTTAAAAAAATTACTTATATGCTATCAATAAATATGGATTTGCTAGGACTGAATTTAAAGAAAGTACAAGACCTTTCCCCAAAAGTGACAACCCTAAGTGACTGGTATGGATTGGAGATCTTACGTGCCCTCAGATCGTCTCTCATTCACCTGGTTCTCTACTCCAGGTACTTCCCTTGTTATCTCTGACAATTTACTACTCTAGTTATTCTATGCTGTGTTCAATAATACAGTAAATTTTCTTGAATTCTCATGATGTCCCAGTGACTACCAACAATGGAAATGCAAAGAAAATTTCACTGACTAATTCTTGTTTACTTTTTCCTATATATTGTATGTTGATATAATTGTTTGGGTTTTTTTTTTTTAATGGCCATAATGACTTCACAGCCTTTGAGTTTGACTTGAGATAATGTACTATGAATTTGCATTGGAAAAAGGACTAGAGATGCCTATAGGTAAATATTATATAGAAACTGACCTTTGATTACAAGACATTCAAAGAAGCGAGAATAAATGTCCATAAAAATGTGTTGTCCTGCTATTCTCAATATTAATTTTGATATTAAAAATATTAAGCTCGAGAAGCACAAAGCATACTCTTTACCTATGGATACCCATAAACCAGGTTCAAAGGCTTTAAAATTTTATCTATATGATGTGAATTACCATTTGATGCATCAAAGATGTGAAGCTCAATCGAAGACACATCAGATGCTGTCTGAAAAAGTGCATGCCATCTTGGAACCTCTCCAGAGGTTTTTTTTTCCTAATTGTTACAACCTCATCGTTTACCTAATTTTGTTCTTTTTAAAGGTAGCTTGCTATGAGTGTGTCTTTCTTCTTGAATCATACTAAGACTTTTGTTTCTTTTTTTCCCCCCCACCCCTCTCCTCTCCTCTCCTGCTTCCTCCTCATATCTGCTGGTGTTTGTAACTCCTTTATTGTGGGTGTGGCCCTCTCATCAGCCATGTGGGTAGTTGAACCAAACTCACCTACCTGCCTCTCTGCTGCCTTGTCTGCCAGGAGACACTCCCAGGAATCCAGGTTCGTTGTGGGATGTGACACCCAGGGGATTATACACCCAAGTCATAACCAGGGTCTCCCCTTCCAATCCAGCATCCCATGAGCTCCTGGGTTCCCAACCCTCAGATTTTGACTGACTTTGCAGGCTTCCTGGTTTACTGTATCACTTCCACTAAACAGCAGACAGTGCTATGAGACTTACCTATTTTTACTTTTAAATTTGACCCTTTCTGTGGCCCAATCCCTTCACGGTCCCGCTAGGCTCTTCTAACTTAAATGATTCTATGGTATTAATCAGGGATTCAGCAGCAAGACCGGACAAGTGGCAGAAAGTCTTAATTAAGCAGAGCTAGCCTCATGACTAAAATATGAAAAGAGAATGTTTTTCTATTCCACCTTCATGGAGGCCTTGGCCTTGGTGATCCTTCTCAATGACTCAAGTCCCCATCTTCTGTCAACAGGACTAGTTATTCAAACTCGTGTAGCAGCCGGAGACATCTCCTCATGCTAACCCTTACCCCTTGTCAGCATTGCCCTTCTCTGAGCCGCAGAGTCCCCATAAAATGGGGTACCCTAAGGAAAATAGTTCTGAAGAAGTTAGCATGTGACAAAAGCAAGTGGTGTTATATGAAGATGGTAGGGTATCTGGGCAAGAGAAGAGACTGGGGTCAGGTTCATCTAGGTTTGGATCCCATATTAAGCCATTTAATTGGCTGTGTAACTGAGCTGGTTCCTAACCCTGCGTGTCAGTCTCCTTAACAATATAATAGGCTAGTAGCACCTCCTCTACTGTGATGCTATGAGGCGCGGAAGTGGCCATTTGTCTAGGTCCAGCATGTTTTTACCTCAATATGGCATAAGAAATTATTATTTTTAAAATTTTCACATATTTATATTAACTACTAGGCTTTTCTTTCTCCACATTTGTTTAATGTGTGGAGGTTGTTCATTCTACTGGCTTTAAATACTGCAATTCTAATTTGCATGAGTTTTGTCTTGCTTTCAAAAATGACAGTTTCACTTATGGTGTATATGGCTTACTTCTGGCTATTTGATCATTTCCCTAACATTTGCATCTCAAGACCGTAGATTCTCAAAGATAAAAGCAGGGAATTAGAATTTAAAATCATCTTTACTTTAATCTGGTAATTAAAGACAAAACACTAGGATTTTTGAAGAGGTGCCAATTGTTGATCCTACCTTGTTTATTGGGCACTGACTAATTGGCAGGCATTAGATTGCTAACTATCTTGGGGTTCAATGGTGAATCAGATACTCTTTTTCACCTCAAGAACTACACTTGATCTTAGCCAAAAGGCCGAGAAGCGATTCACCTCAAGAACTAAAAAAAATTGGAAATAAAATCTAGCGATTTTAATTCAACCCCAGCTAGAGTGTAAGCTCCCTCTTCTTTCAATAGGAAATACAAGTGTGCCTTAAAATGGAGATTGAT
The DNA here is from genome assembly GCA_004027555.1 of Craseonycteris thonglongyai. Lineage (NCBI taxonomy): Eukaryota > Metazoa > Chordata > Mammalia > Chiroptera > Craseonycteridae > Craseonycteris > Craseonycteris thonglongyai. The sequence continues at coordinate 8,534 of PVKE010015616.1, forward strand.
ACATACTAACATTGTTAGGTAAAGATATACTTACTAAATTGTGATTTCTACAGATACTGTCTTCAAGAGGAAAAGTCCAGTTCATCACTAGTTGTATAAATAGCTTGCTCGAAAGCTTAAGAAAACTTCTGCTACGACAGCAGAAAAGATCTCTCCCAACCCTAATAAAATTATGCACCAAAGTGCTTTATTCCAAAATGCAAAGCAAATTTTAAAAATGCCAGGGTCACTTGTTATTTGGAGGTCGCATAATCGAATATTTTCTAGGCCAGCACTTGTCCTGATAATGAGTGCAACTGATTCACATAGTGTTCTGAACGTCAAGGGGCCGACGTCTGCCGATAACTAGCCTGTGTTGCCTGATTTACCAATGTTTTCAGAAAAGACAAAAACTCAGCATTCTTCCAGTTTTCAAGCTTTGGACACTAATTTAAAATATTTTAACACCATGCAGGTCAATATAGTTTCCAGTTAGCAGGTCAATATAGTTTCCAGTTAGTAAGTTCTGTTTGCACTCTCAATGCTAAATATTTTTAATGTAAAACTACACCTCTATTTTAAATGTCATTTAACAAGCTGTGCTTTTTTTTTTTTTTTTAGATTTATTTTTATTGTTTTTGACAGAGAGAGAGAGAGAGAGAGAGAGAGAGAGAGATACAGAGACAGAGAGAGAACTGAACTGGGGGCACTCTCCAGTTCAAGCTGTGCTTTTTTTTTTTAAGATTTATTTTATTGATTTTTGACAGACAGAAACAGAGACAGAGAGAGACAGAGAGAAGGGGGAGGGCCCAGAGCAGCCTCCATAGTTGACATTAGTGTTCCATATAGTTTCACTCCACAGGTGGGCACAGGGCTCTGCAGGGCATGTGGGTCCGCATGGGCCGGGGCCGGGACTCGATCCTCGGTCCCCGGGGCTTCAAAGCGAGCGCTTAACCCGCTGAGCCATCCCAGCTTTCCCAAGCTGTGCTTTTTAAAATCATAAAGTGAAAATGTGTTCGTCACAAGGAATTAAGTTAATTGAACTACATGGAAAGAATCTATGGTTGTAACAGATTCTTTCGGGATATTTAGAAGAGGCATTCATTAAGTTCTAGTATGACCCCAAAATGTCTGGGCAAGGTTATTACCCCTGCCCTTTTTAGAGAAATATTCTTCAACCCTGTTCTTCTTTAAAAGCTTCCAGCAGGCTTTGGATATTTAAAAAATAATCTGATATACTCAATAAAGAGCTCGGTAAAATCCTTGTAACCATTAAGGTAATTTGAAGACAAATGAAGCCATTAGCATTGGTGTCCTTACCTATCAGAAGAGCAAGAGCTACTTGGAGAGGATGTGCTTTTATGGTGTGACTATGGTGGTTTAAACTGTGCCAGTAACTCCCTCCAGCACCTTCCATGCACTTCGCTCTTGACTTAACTGAAGTCTCATTACCCAGAATAAGGGAAGCACTCACTCTCCAGGACTGTCCAAGTTCAATTCCATTTTACCAGTTGCCTCCATAGACAGCAATGAAATCATCAGACAGCCTTACCCCCCAGAGGTCTAAGGAAAGCAAGATGTAGACTCAGAGACAGCGATCTGATAAAGGAATCTTCTCTGGGAAGTTAAAGCTTTGCTGTGGGAAGTGACCTCTGATGTAAGGCCACATTTGCTAGTTTTGTTGGTTTTATCACCACTGCCAGTCACATCAGGCCACTTTCTCTGTAGCACCTGGACAGTCTGTTACCTGTGATGAGACCCACAGTATCTCATCACTAAAATGGGTACCTATATGTTAAGACTGCAAAATTTTACAGAATTTTGAAGGAAACAGTTGTTTCATAATCAGGGAAATTCTTTATAGCTGTCCTTATAATCAAAATTTGCATTTCTAAATTTTTTTATAAGCACCCTATTTCCATATAGATATTAAACATTTGAAAGATCTCTTTCAAGTCACACACACACAGTATATGCTCAATGTAGAGTATTTAGAAAATATAGAAATGGAACAAGAAAGAAAAGTTCAGAAATTGCCTCATTATCCAAAGATAACAGCTATTAACATCTTCATATGTTGCGATACACATGAAGCTGGGTATGCATTTATGTTTTAATTAACGCATTGATCCAAAAATATTTACTGAGCTTCTACTATATGCTAGGCATTATTATTGGATTGGGAATGCGTGATGAAAACCAACCAAGATCCCCACATTAGTGCAGTTTATAACCTGCAGGGTGGGGAAAGGCCAGGTTGGAGTGACACATAATAAATAATAAACGTATAAATAAGTACATTCTACAGAAAGTTAGACGATGATACTGATACTGAGAAAAATAGAGCAGGGTGAAAAAGATTAGTCAGCCTGGTATAGAGAGGCCTGAGTAACAATTAAAAAGAGTAGTCAGGGGATGCCAGGATAGTTCAGTGGGTTGAGTGCTCGCTCTATAGACCCAAGGTCCAGGGATCGAGTCCCGGCCCCAGCCCGTGCAGACCCATATGCTGAACTGGGGTGTGCTCCCAGTTCAGTTCTTGCCGGGGCCCATGTGGGAGGCCCCAGCCTGGTTCCTGCCCTGCACAGCCCCACACCCACCTATGGAGTGAAACTATGTCAAAAACCAATGAGGTGCAACTATGGAGACTGCTTTGGCCCTCCCCCTTCTCTCTTTCTTTCTCTGTCAAAAAAAAAAAAAGAGTTGTCAGAGGAAGCGGCATGGAGGTGATGAAGTGAGGTGTGCAGGTCTTGGAGCAAAGAGCATTCCAGGCAGAGGACACAACTAGGGAAGGTGTTAGACAGGTGTGTCTGCTCTGTTTTAGGAATAGCAAGGAATGTGGTGTGGCTGAAAGTGGAGGGAGGGAGGCTGGATCGAAGTTGGTCCTGGAGGTGTTTTGTAGGCATCCAAGCATCTAGGGCCTTGTAGTTAGTCCATGGCAACAAATTAAACAATTTTACTTCAATTGAAATGCAGAGCTACTGCAAGGTTTTAAACACAGAAATGACCTGATCAATCCTGCATTTTAATGGGATGATATCTATGACAGTAATTATGCAGTACATTTTGTATTCAACCATGTTCATTTAACACGAGAGCATTTTCTCGTGTCATTTTCTTAGGGGGATGGGGCACTATCTTAATTTTAACTCCCTCAATGTGCCTAGTGGTGAATATACTGTTACTTTTAAGTTTTTGTTTTTGGTTTTTGTTTTCTGTTAATATTGAGTTGAGTATCTTGGTACGTAAGTCTTCATTTTGGTGTTTCCTCCAGATTCCTATAACAGGCATGCATGAATAAGAGTCTTGAAGAATATATCCAGATTATTTTTTATAAAAGGCATGTAGGGGAAGCTGGGATGGCGCAGTGGGTTAAGTGCTCGCTTTGCAGCCCTGGGAACCGAGGATCAAATCCCGGCCCTGGCCCGTGTGGACCCATATCCTAAACTGCAGTGTGATTCTCATGTAAGAGGCCCCCATTGTGGTTCTTGCTCCCCATATTTGGCTCCTAGCTTGAGGGAGTGTGTCTCCCATGCAGGAGGCCCCAAAATCAGTTCCTGCCCTGCACAGCCCCCGCCCACCTGTGTAGGAAAAAACCAGGCCCCAAACTGATGACGTACAAGTATGGAGACTGCTCTGGGCCCTCCCCCTTCTCTCTGTCTCTTAAAAAAAAAAAAAAGTCATATAAATTTATACTCACAGAAGCAACATGAAAAATGTCACACATTAGGTTGATCAACAGAATAATAGATCAGTTTTCCCAATTTAAGAGATCAACACAATCCATCCACTCATTTATCAACAAAGATTTCTTCAAATCAACACTCTACAACAATCCCTAGACACAATAAAATGGTACATGCCCATGTTGTTTACATACACCTACATTTCTTATCTTTCGTGTTTTATTCCCCTTCACTTTCTTATACCATTTTCATATAACTGACTTCAAATGTAAATGACCGACATAGTTCAAGGATCCCATTCCTTTTCTTTCCTTTAATAGCACCTCTTTAATTCAGTTACATGTTGTGATGTTTGGGATAATTGAAGCAGAGGCCCTACAAAAGTCTAACTCTCTGTATCTCTGGAAGAAAAGATGTGCCAAGAAAATTAAGGAGGCAAACAGAAACACAAAGGAATATACAATACCATAGGAAAATCATTCTTATGTACTTATTAAAGTAAGCTTAGTAATTTTTTAAAAATTGAGTACTACTTTAACAATATAACTACTTTCCTCTGAAAACACTGTCAATTCCGATTTTTACCCATGTCAGATAAGAATTCTGTGAGCTTTGGGACTTTGTTTCAATTATCTGGATATATTCCTATGTTAGCAGACATAAAACTGTGTGCCTGAACTGGCCACTCCTTTACCATTTTAGACTGAATGAATTCTGTGTTATCTTTGATTTAAAAATGCCTTAATTATTTTTTTTTATAAACTTACGATAATACTCAAGAGTCAACAGAAGTATGGACATTTTTACTGCATATATTTTGGGAAACCAGGTCTAAGAACCAATAAGAGAAATGTCACTATAGCAAGCATTTATACATTTATTCAATAGGTCTGCATGCATTATGTTTAGTTTAATATTAAAATGTATACACTCAATAGTTTGGTGGTTACCAGGAGAAGGGGGGAGGGAGAGTTGTGGGGGGAGGTCGGAGTGGGCACCAGATATATGGTGGTGGAGGGGGACCTGATTCTGGGAGGTGGGCACATAATGCGATGCATGGGTGATGTGATGTGGACTTGTACTTCTGGAAATTACCTAATTGTTAGCAACCAATGTCACCCCATTAAATTTAACAATAAAACATAATAATAAAATGTGCTGAAAACCTAACAAGAAAACTCTTAAGAGCAAATAAATTTATAGGGCTCAACATAGTATCATTTCTTAATTTAATATTGTGTGCTTTCCCTATGCCAGCACTATCCTATTTGTTTATAAGAATAAACCCATTTAACCACCAGAAGAGTTCTATGATGAAACTTCTGTTCTAATCTGGATTTTACAGATGAAAAAATTAAGGTTTAGTGGAGTTGGAGTAACATGTTCAGTTTTATCTTGCTACTAAGTGTTAGAGTAGAAACCTGAACCTAGAATCTCAAATGCCAAAGCAGTGGGATTTTTCTACATTAGGACTTATTTATATGTCATTGTCATAGAAGGAAAGGATTAGAAAGCGTGTGAGGGGTTACAGTGGAAAATAACATGGTATAGTGTTAAGAGGTCAAATCTCAAATTGGCTACCTGCCAGTGATATAACCTTGGACTCTATGTTAACTTTTTAATCTTTGATTGTTTTCACTTGTAAAAGGGGTATAATTAAATAACTATGTAAAAATAAACTTTATAAGTGCTAAACACTTGTTGTGCAGTAAATTACACTCATTTTTTGTTAGAAATAATATGAAGGGGATTGTTTAACAGAGTGAAGTGCTTGCCTAAGTGGTTTGGTAGAACAGAAACAGTTGGGAACTAAGGTTATTACTGTAATGCACATTCTGAGTTAAAGTCTAGATGCAACAGAATGCAGTGACATAATGAGTTTTGACCATCCAAACTAATGTACACATAAAACTTTTAAAAAAATAAGTAAAGCAACTTAGGGATAAGTAATTCAATAGTAGGCATCTAATGGTCTTTATGTATAAATACATATTTATGCAACCCTAACTTAGCAACATTTTAAAATAATATTTTTGTACCTACACCACTCATAGGATATGTCTTAAAATTTTCCCCATGGGCCTCCAAAAAAAAAAAGAAGGAAGAGGAGGAGGAGGAGAAGGAGAAGAAGAAGGGAAAGAAGGAAGGAAAGAAGGAAGGAAGGAAGTAAGGAAGAAAGGAAGGAAGGAAGGAAGGAGAGAAGGAAGCAAAGAAAAGAAAGAGCTCAGTTATGTTCTCTTGACTCTGTTTTCTAAACAAGGAGTTAAAGTTTCAAAAGTATGTCTTGGGGTCATGGTGAAACTTAAGATTGCGAAACAGATTTTAAAGATTAAAAAATAATAAACCCTGTAGTAGTGATTAAATTCATGAGGACATTACTTTCCATCATTTCTTTACTCAGAGATAACATATAGATTTGCAAAGCATTGCATCTGACACACAGAAGATTGTTCAATGAATTTTATATTATGTGTGATATATATGTAATTACCAATAACTATTCTACAGTACAGCCCTTTTCTTATATTAAAAACTTTACTATTTGACTGCTTTTTCTATTATATGGAATTTAGTTATTTCATGTAATGTCTACTTATGAAGGGTTTATGTTCCACAGGACGTATTTGATAGATCTGGTAGTTGCCTGAATGAGAAATCTCTGCTGAACAATATTCAACACACTTTTTCAGGATAAAAGATTTCAGCACAACTAGTACTGAAAAATAGGAAAATTACTAGCCATTAGTGTTTATAAATTATATGCCAAATGAAGTAACAGTGCTATAATCATGTGTTTGTTTTTGTTTTTATTTTTTTCCAACAATCAAGGCTGAATTAGAGAATAGCTAATTTGAGGCCATTTCTTTCTGCTAAGAATGAGTCCCTTGATTATGATTAATAATGAATGACCTGTTTTTACTCTCTTTATTGTTATTTAATAGTGCCTCACAAAAAGTACACAAACTTAGGTCTCCAGAAATATTTTCACTTATCTGAGGACAAAAAAATGATAGTGAAGATTGTCAACAATGTTTCTCAGGAATATCCTTCATTCTCGCGTAATATATATCATAGTTTTTGTTACATGGTAACAATGTTCTTTCTTTGAATGATTATGGTGAAAGCAGAGATAGCAAGGTTTGTTTGTTTTTTAATGTTCTTATTTGGCCACTTTATAATGTTATTGTTGTTATTTTACTGGTCAAAGAGATAAAAAAAAATCTGTAATTCACCATTCTACAGTTGCTCAACTACCTTTAAATATTGAAATAGTGCATGTAATGATGGTCCCTAAATATTTTTAATGTTTGGAGAGTTGTTTCTTCTGAAAAGTTTACTAAAATTCTTCAGAATTAATGAGCCCTTTATAGGTCTTTCAGCTGATGATATACTTAATTTGCATTAATGACATAAAAACACTTTCTGATGTCTCCAATCTAGAAAAGAAAAACATGAATATAGAAGTTAAAAAAAAAAAAAAAGTAAATTTCTTACTTTTTAGAAATTAAGAGAAAACCAGAGAAGAACTAGAAGAGTGCACTGTAAAGGAAAACTTTTGTACCAGGCATTTGTTAAAAATGCAAGCCAGATTTTATTTGAGCTGTTGCAGTAGGGGAGGTGGGTGTCAGCATACACTGGGAACTAGCTCAACTCCAAATACAACAGGGACAAATGGAGACTAATAGCCAATGGGCAGAGTGAGGGTGTTAATGGATGGAAAATTACTAAGAGGAAATATCAAGGGCTGGGTAATTCTTGCTAAAATGACTTAACAGAATACTTGCTAAAGGCTGATCCAGAATTTAAATATCAAGAGTGAAGAATAGGAACTTAATCTGACACAAAGTTGGAGAAATTCTTGCTAAACTGATTTAGGATCTTTGCTAAAACTAGGCTCATCAGGCCAAGGTCAAGATCTCATGAAAAGACAGCTCAGAGGAACCTGACTAAAGTTTGTCAAGGAAGAAGTCATCAATAGATTGATCAGAAGATGAAGATAAGAAAAACTAACACATTACATGATTTTTCAAACAAATCAGTTTTTGAAAGATTGACCGAAATAAACCCCTGTGCTTCATATAACACATTAATTCCTTTGTAAAATAAGGACATGCACTAAGGTGACCAACTTTTTTTCCAATGAAAAGGAGGACATGAATAAATTAAAGAAACAAATATTGCAAATAAAAAAATTTATTCTTTGCAACAATAACTAAACAGAAAGCATTATAAAATAGTACATAGATAATGCAGGTGTATTATGATTAATTATTATTTAAATATGAATATTTTTCGATTAAATGAATATTTTTTGTTAATGTGTCATTTTTGAGAAGTATTATTTTCTCTCCCCGATTGTAGTCACAACAAAATTACTGCCTACATAAAATTAAATAAGCGGTTTTTTCATCATTATGGGAAATTTTTGTTATTAAATATTTAGGGATTTACAAATTAGCTTTTACATATCGAAAAGGAGGACATCTAGGAGGACACTTTTCTAGGGAGGACAGAACTTCCAAAAGGAGAACTGTCCTCCCTAAAGGAGGACGGTTGGTCACCTTACATGCACTTTATTAAACTTTTATTTTGAACCACAAGAAGGTGTTTAAAATCCTATAAATTCTCAGTTGTAGTAGATCGTAAAATTAATGATATACAAAGCAATTCAATTCCTTGCTCAGGATCTTTTCTGATATGAGCATTTTTTTTTTCCAGTTTTGAGATTAAAAGATTTAGAATAAAGCTCAAGAGTAGATATCCTTAGAAGGACTGAGACAATAAAATCAATGGTAGTAACTAGATTTACTAAAAGCATTCTTTAAGTGGGGGAGAAGATAAGAACAATTCTTATCTTTAGATTCTGTGGAAACTGTTAACCCTTTTAGTGCAACAGGCTGATCCGTTTTTTGCATCTCGGGTGAAAAGTTCAGCAGGCCTATGTATTGACTTATACATAGATGACAATTAAAAGCACTATAACTTCTTATATTTTTTATTGTATGGTGTATGGTTATTGTCCTATCTAAAGTGTGAATTCTCTTTATATAACATTTTTGTTGTTTTTTATCATCAATTCTAAACACTTTTCATGAAGCATAAGTCTTACTATAATTTTGACCTTGATTTGTTTACGTGTGGGGAAGCTCAGCCTAATCATATGCTCGCTCCTTTTTTTTAACCCTTCGCATTTCTCCCTAGTACCCCTGGCAGAAGGGAGCACTAAGAGGGTTAAATTTTACTCTGTGTTTACTTGACATTTTATCAACAATAGCATCAGGAACACTTTTCCTTAGAACTACTCAGGAACATTCTTTTAACTGTGTCCTCAGATGTGACCTATCCCACCGTCTCTCACCACTGCAGAAAATTTAGCATTGAATTTGAACATGCTTTTGTGTATAATCTTTCAAGGTCAGCCAGGATACTCAGAAAGTTAAGAACAAATAGCAGTAATCTATACTAATCTATCACTGCCTGGCACTGTCCCAAGGTCCTAAATGGTCCCCTCTCTTTCAGTACTTACAGCCTATAGAGAGGGACAGGCAAATACTACAAAATCATGTGCCATTTTGAGTATTGCTAAAATAGGACATAGTGTTCATCTCATTTCTTGGGTTGAGGTGAGGGGGAAATATGGGGCTTGGGAGAGGTGAGAGTGTGTTTGTGTGTGCATGAGGCATTGGAGGAGGAAGGATGGGAGGGAGGTACAAAGGGTGATTTATAAGTAGAGTCCCAAAGAATAGAGTAGGAATTATCCAGGAGGGAAAGGGATTGGGAAGGGTGTTCCTGAAAGAAGTACAAAGGCCCAAGGGCAAATGAAAATGTGTATTTCATTTACTATGTCAGAGAAGCACTTCTTCTGAGTCCCTTGAGTTGAATGCCAAAATGCAGATTCTGATTCAGTAGTTCTAGGGACAGCCCTGAGTTCCTGGGAGGCCTACAAGTTCCCTGGTAATACCAGGGGGGTGGGTTCCCAGATCAAACTCTGAGTAGCAACACACAGAGAACTTAATTTCCAGGCACTGGATACTTCTCTGTCAGGAAGTAGCTGAATATTCCCAAAGCCATTTTTATGACTGATGTTGACCTACTTATACACACTGAATGAATCGTGAATGACTACAACACAGTGGCAACTCAAAGCCTTACTCATGATGACATTTTCCATAAGGGAGCCTACTTCTCCTTCCGTATTTTTAAAGTCACTACTTCCAATTTTGCTTTTGTACCTGATTTTCCACCTTCATCTACTTCCTCATTTTAGAACCCATTTAAAAGTTTCAGCATGAAACTGACCTGAAAGTGATGCAGGAACAATTGTGAATGGTGGCATCCGACATTCATGGTCTCACAAACTTGAAGAATGAGAATCGGGTCTCCACAGGAAAGGTGAAGCAATAAAGTTTACTAAGAAAGGAAAGAAATAAAAGCTCTCCGATGGGGTGGGGGGCACCCAAAAATGGAATGCCCACTGAAAGAAGGAAAACTCTCTGACAAAAGAGAGCACCGGAAAGTGGAATGCCCAATTCTACACTTAGGGGCTTTTCTTATATATGTTCTATATGCCTTGAAGTACTGTTCGGTGCCTGCTGTTAATTCCTAACTTGGTAGGTGTCACACTTGGTTTGTCACATAGCTTAGGTTCAGGCTGAGTCAGGTGATGTTTTCTTATTCGGTCTTACTTGAGGGCTTGGGACAATGTATCCCGGCATCATCCCCTCCTGTGGCTCAGTTTCCTGACCATCAGGTTTCTGTGTTACATTCAAGACGTGGGTGTCATGACTACCGAACCTGCAGATTGTTGATTGCTGGGACCTCCTCCCTTACCTGCCTAGGTTTCACTAACTATCCTGTCTCAAAAGGATGAGCTTAATCAATATTGTCAACACTTGTCAAAAATCAAAGGAAAATGTCCCAGGGAAGAACTGGCTGCCATACCCATTAGGAGCAAGTTGTGAGGCTGTACTATTTTTTGACAGCAGTTCTTTTCATGTCAGTTCAAGCTCATTTTAATAAATGCGTGAGTTTTACATTGCTGCCATCGCTGCCTCCTCCTGTCGCAGCCAGTGCTCTGCTTCTCTAGTGACCAAGGGCAGCAACTTTGTAAACAATAAAAATCCCATCTCCATTCCATGTGTGGCAACAGATTGGGCTGTGTTGTCAGGTCACCTGCTGGAAATTCACACCCAAATCACGTAGTTTAAAAAGCGAGTCTCTCTCTGTAGAGTTTTGGGTATTAGGCATTGTTGAACTGATTTATATAATGTGCTTCCGGAGACTAAAAGATGCATTCTCTTTGAACACTGATACAGTGGAATTGCACTACACTTGTCAATGCTCAGATTTTAGTCCTACTATGTGACTCTACTGCTTTGTTTTATTCTCACAACAATAAATGTGTATACATATGTATTTTCTTATTTTATAAATGCCGTAGAGCCTAGCATTAGAACAAACAGACCAAGCCCTGCTAGAAGGCAACCCTTCAAATTCCCTTCCTCACTTTCATTTCCAACGAGGATCTCACAATCATCTTACAGGCAGAACGGTTTTCATACCAAGATAGAAGTGGGTACGGTTGGCTTTTCTCCCTTCCGCTAGAGTAGCTCAGCATTTCTTAAACCCTTTTGTGTATAGCAAATATGATAGCACCTTGTCTACTTGCAGTCACATACAGTGTGCTTTATGGGAAAACAAGAAATTTCCATGGGTGATCTTTTCCTTTTCCCTGTGTTACCATTACCCCTTGATTTGGGCCCACCTAACCCTGCCCTAGTGAAATGCGATTCCCTCTATAGAGATCCGAGACTGTTGAAGCTTTGTTTCGGTTCTGTTTTATATCAAGTCTGTCTCAACCTTACTTCTCAGTCTGCCTGCTGCCCACTTTCATGATTGCTAACCCTATGAAGAGACAAGGGAGATGGCCTAACAATGGACATAATTCCTGGTGTGGCCTGGGTGGATGTTTTTCATTAGCTCATCAAAACTGCCTACGGGACACAGTAACAACAGGGAGAGTAGCTGTGAGGACTTTTCAGCTCAGCACCTTCAACTCCTGCATCCAGGGACTTGACTGGCTCCTAGAAAGAATAATATATGATTTCCTTGACTCATGAGCGAAGAAAATTTCACAGACAAAATTTAGCTTGTTCTGTGGTCATATCTTTTATGCATAAATGATTTGGAACTGGCAATGATAACCTGTTGGTGTTTGGGTAAAAGCCAGACTGTCTTGTGGTCAAGAAAGCATTCAGAGGGTCAGTTGCTGTTACATTTGAGATTTAGTCACGCTTAAAGGGCAGCTTAAAAAGTCATAGGCCCTATGTTGTTGGAAACCTGCAGAAATAGGGCTGGAAACTCAGGCCTCCCATGATATTTTTGAGTGACTTCTTGAACTAGGAAGTACCGCAGACTGGACTCCAAAACATTTCATTTATAAATGAAGAGAATGATCCAGAAAAGCTAGGCAACATACCAGTAGTTCCTCCCTCTTTCCCTCCCTTCTTTCCTTTCTTCTTTCCTTCCTTCTTTCCTTCCTTCCCTCCTTCTCTATCTTTTCTGTTAAACAAAGATAACATAGGTGCTATACTTTCATTTATATTAGCCACAATTTAGTTCTCAATGTGGCAATTACTAAAAAAATATGTAAAACCTTAAAACAAAACAGATTTTACTTGAATTATTCTGTGAATTGTTTTACCTGAATTTATGATCTTTTACATAGCACCATCAGCAGTCTTTAAAAATAATGTCATTCATATCAATTAATGAAGGAAATCCTGACAGATTATATTCATGCAGTTTGATTTATGGTTAATGACAAAGTAATAAACGTTGACTAATTTGGAACTTAAAACACAACAGTTATATTTTAGGATATGTTGCTTATTTAACTGATCAATCTGGTGCTTCATTTAAGAGAAAAATTCTATACGTTGTGTGAATGATCGATCACATAGAGAATTGTTAGATCATATTATAAAACATGTACTTTAATGAACTGTGCATGCTCAATTGAATGTGGTCAACAAAACAAAAATAAAATGTGTAGACTTGAGATATCAGTACCCTTTAAACTTCCAAATTATATATTCATAAGAGAAAGAATTAAAAATCCTTAAGATTCAGAGGGTTTTTGGTATTTAAACTGGTCTCAATTTAAAATTTCCAGTCATATCATGAACTGAAGGTTTGGTAATAATTTCAATTTTTGTCACATCTTAAGGATGTAGAAATTATTTTAAATCTTTTAAAATACCTATACAGCCCTGTATATAGTCAAGCCCATCAAGATTTGACAAAAATAGGGGAAAGGAATATAAAGTTTAGAATTTTAGAGGCAGAGAAGTTAAGATCAAGAGATGACCTGATTACTTAACGATCATTTCTTTTTAGTGGTTAGAATGATTAACATGCTATACTCCTTACATTTACATAATGTTATATATGTCAAATATATTTCCATTAAAAAAAGAGATGATCTGTGTTTTCAAAAATTCATACTCTTTGCATGGCATCATTCTGCCTCCTGATTAAAATTATTTTCCCCTCATTTTAAAGAATAAAGAAGCAATTCTTTATGTGTTGTTTTTGGCCAAGTTGAATTAACACGGCCATCGGAAAGACATTTTGAGGGTTTTAAAACTGCTGGCTTAAGAAGAGATGTTCACAAAGTTAGAAGTCAGCCAGATGCATCGTGTCCATCTAAGCAGTGGTTGCAGTTTTTTATTCATGATAGAGTGGTTCATAGTGGTTCCACCAGTTACAACAGCAAAGCCAATGCAGAAATGTCAATGTCAGTAGGAGGAGTTGCAGCATCCAGTGCAATCTGAAGAGATTATTTTTTATAAAACCAATCACATGCTTCTTTAAAGATTTATTTTTATTGTCTCTTGACAGAGAGAGACAGCAGAGAGAGACAGAGAGAAGGGACAGGTCCCAGAGCAGTCTCCATAGTTGACAGCATTAGTTTTCCACATACCGGTAATTTCACTCCACAGGTGGGTGCGAGGCTGCGCAGGGCAGGAACTGGGCTGGGAGCCTCCCGCATAGGTCCTGGCAAGAACTGAACTGGGGGCACACCCCAATTCAGCATGTGGGTCCTCATGGGCCTGGGCCGGGATTCGATCCTCAGGCTCCGGGGCTACAAAGCGAGCGCTTAACCTGCTGAGCCATCCAGCTTCCCTGCATGCTTCTTTCTTTCGGAATATGGGGATGACTCACTGGAATGTGTTCTCTTTTGTGTTTTGGGTTCACAAACAGCAAGTCGGAGTCACCACTGATGTGCGAGGTTCCGGCCGCACAGCAGGGCAGCGCCAGTGGCAGCTCTGGAAGCAGCCTGGGGAGCTCCATCACGGCGTGTAAGAAGGTAACCTGTCCTAACACCACCCTCCTCTCACTGACTGAACTTCCACACTACTTTAGCCTGACTTTTCAAGCAGTTTTTCTAAAGCAGAAACAACAAAGAAAGCACACAATAGCCCACAGTTTGCTTGCCCAGATAACCCCAGATGACATTTAAAAAATGTAATTCATGGAAATGATCAGAAAACTTAAGCATTTCGAGAAGACAGAACCTCAGAATTTTAAGCTCTGGGATCTCAGCACCTCAACTCCAAGCTCTTCCCAAACGTAGCTCTGGGTAACGGCTCCTTGGATCTCCATTTAGAAAAGACTTTGCAGGTTCTGAATGGCTCATTGTTATTTAAGCCCCTAAGTCTGTATCTAGGAAAAACTCATGGCTGTTCTCCTTTTGATATTTGATATGCTTCACTTATTTGTTAGGAGAACGAAATTACAGTTTCTAGAATATAGACTTTAGAACGGATAAACTAATCTTGCTTTCAGACATTTGCAGAAAGTTGTCATTTGAATAATATAAAATCATCTCATTTAATGACCTTTTCTTTAGCCAATTCAGCATATGGCCCAGAAACCAGAAACTTAGCAAAATGCCTGATTCTCTTGTCACTATTTGATGCTGAATTCTAGAGGAGAATGTGTTTCTTCTCATCTAAAATTAGAGGAAACCACATGGGACTATTTAATTTATCATAAATCAGGATAGTATAAATTAGGTGAAAAACTCATATTATGGGATTAAAAGCTAAGGGCTGAGACAGACCCTGGGCCTGCAATAAACAATAAACTTCAGACAGGAAATGGATGTTAGTTTGGACTTTGGAGTCTGATTAAGATCTGAATGAATGAAGAGAATATCCAGCTGAGTTTAGGAGGATCTACTGCAAAGTAACACAGAAGTCAACACCTTTGTGTAATGGCGATATTTTTCTCATTTCATAGTGCATTCCTTTCATTTCAAATATTCTCTTAAGTGTACATAAGAATTGCGTTTAAAGACAAATTGGTAGCCATATACCGGTATGCCACTTGTCATACACCATGGGAGGTCTGATGGCTTTTTTTTCCTTCAAAAGCGTAAACTCACCAATGTTTTCTTCTTCTTTGTATCTAGAACATAGACCATCAATAAAAATACAGTAGGCTCTCAGTTAACCGACATCCATAAGGATTGATAGATGCCAGATTAATGTAAGTAGACCCTCTTTTAACTGGCATTCAAGCAACCAATGTTTTCAAGCAACTAGCAAAATCTCAACCAACGAGCAAAGAAGTTTTGCCCATTGCTTGAGAGTGCCAGTTTCTTGAGTTCCAGTTAGTGGAAAGTCTACTGCATATTGAATATTGAATGATTTATTGCCTTTATTTTATTATTACAGGCTAAGATAAATGATTATTGATTGTTTTCCTTAATCTTGTTAATCACAGCTTTTGGACTGGGAAAGTGAGGATCTATATGTTCATAAATGCACATATAATGTATGTTCTGTACAAAAGAGGCAAAAAGAACATGAATGGCTATATCTTAGATATAGCAAGGCTGTCCAGCTGAGTTATCTCTCCTCACAGTCAATCAACCTTCTGTAAGAGTAACATAGGTAATTGAAATCTGTCGGTAATTCCCCAAACTCAATTCATGTAATAGCTTCATCTTGTTCTCCAACAAACCTTCTTATTAAAACTGACATATTGCTAGATTAACTGGTGGAAGAAATAAATAAGTGTCCAGAAGATAATGCCTTCGTTGGATAATCAAACTGAAAAATTGCACATTGACTGAATTTCTTTCATGTGTTTCATAGGGAATCTCTAAGGCTTTCAAGAATCTTACCCAGGCTCACTTGTTTCCATTTCTTTTTGCTGTTGGGGAAATATGGTCATTGGACTTCATAGCTGTGAAAAAGCCTTAGCATCAAGAAAAAGACTTTGGTGGATTTATTTGAAGGAAGAACTCCTTAATGTTAATATATATTTTTGTCAGTGAGAAACTGCTTTTCCCAGAGCTATGATGACCACACCACCAACCCATAGTTTCTCTATGTCGTCTAGTTGTTTTGTTAGTAGACCCGCGTTTGCTCTCAAAAGTGATCTGGTATGCACCAAGTTATATGGATAAATGAATTCTAGCTTCAGAATTCCTCTTTCCCTCCCTTCGCCTCCTTTTTCTATGTATTAGATAAATTTACACTGAGGTTTCAGTGATTGCGTAGCTTAGTACAGTTGTGACAAATATATTTTTACTTAACGTCTACTATACTGATGAAGTAGTACTATTACCGCCCCCCTTAACGGACATTGATAATTAACCCTATTACACTTGACTACATGACTACAGAATTCTACTCATCACCAAGCTCCTAGCAGACACTGTCATACCATCCAAGTTGGACTGTAAGCTAACCTCTATGTCACTCTAATTTAATGAGCATCATAATGACTGGAAGTTTTGAGGTATGCAGTGTGGTTCTCCAAAATACACAATTAAAATAATGAAATTTCAAAATATTACAGGAAAAAATGGGGGAGAAAGAGGAGCTGGTGGAGAGTGGACACTAGGACCTTCTGTGGTATCTCACATAGTCACCCCTGGTGTCCCCCCCCCCCACCCCCACACCACACACACACCTTTTCTGAATACCAGTCCTTCTTATAAGACAAAGACAGCTATCATTTAAAAACTGAATCATAGGGATTTTCTATTAGATGAGCTAAAAGATTATATATGGTATCCTTTTCTATCTATTAAACTCTTAAGTCGGGCATGTCCAACCTGTGGCCCAGGATAACTTTAAATGAGACCCAACACAAATTCTTAAAATATTATGAGATTTTTTTTTGTGTATGACCTTTTTTTTTTTTTTAGCTCATTAGCTATTATTAGTGTTAGTGTATTTTATGTGTGGCCCAAGATGATTCTTCTTCCAATGTGGCCCAGGGAAGCCAAAAGGTTGGACACCCCTGCTCTAAGCGGAAGGTCTTTATAGCCTCTTAAGAATATATCAAAATCTATTGTATCTAGAGAGGCAGTGGGATGCTGTGTATCAAATCTGGACTTGGAATTTAAAGGCCTGACTTTGGCCTTTGGTTTCTCTTCTTACTGTGTGAACTTAGGCCAGGGTCGCAACTTCTGTAATTCAGATGTCTCAGGGGTTAATGTGAGGTTTACTACAGAAAGATTTGTATGAGCCCTTGGCACATAGTTGATTCCAAATAAATGATCTTTATACATGGCAAACTTTATTTAAATAGAATTTTAAAACTAATTATGCGATGTTCCCTCATTGTTGACTATCTGCTAGATTTTTCTCTAGTTTGAAAGAATTTTAGTCAATGTCCTCTCTCCACAATAGCTGAACATTTTCAATCCATGCTTTACTTCACATTCTGAAGATTCGCTATGTGGGATATAGTACAACCATGTCTCTGAATAGGTTTTGTGTGAGGAAAGAATGGTTGGAGAAAAATCAACACCCCACATATCCTCGTTTCTGTGTCTTGTGAATAAAATCCTCCTTAAACTTGGACTTATCAAAGGCCGTTGATGGAAAACACTCAAGTTTCCGAGGCTAAGTTTGATCTGATCAGCTCTCTGAAGTTTCAAGAGCTTTCTTTGCCACAACTGGCTACCTTCAAGCTGATTTGAATGCCACTGACAGTGGCACAAAGACATCTGATGAGTGACAGCATGGATGTCCCTCGATGCTTCATCGTAATCTATAAATTACACATTCCTCTAAGCCCCTATCTTTCTGATGACATGTAATTAGCAAAAGGAATTCAATTAATGTGTGCAGGCGCAGGCATACAAATTGGGAGGCTCTTTTACATCTGATCAATTCCTATAAAGACTCAACTTTCAGGAAGCACCTGATGAAAAATAGCTATAAAGTTCTGTATTTGTAGAAGCTTCTTCCCTAAAGAAAGGAAGGACTTCTATAAAAAAAATCAGTAAATAAAATTAAAAACAAAATCAGCAGAATGGAGCATATGCACCCTCTTCTAGAAGGAAGACACTAGGTTTTTCCCCCTGGAGTGTAAAATACTCACAGCTCTGTAAATACTTTCTTCTCATCAGTCAGCCTGGCATTGATCTTGTAATAGCAGAAGATGGGCCACTCAGATTTTGTCAAGTGGCTGGGTGTCCTGTTCCATTGCCATTCTGCAGCAGTAATCAGGGGCATTGAAGACACAAGGAGATTTCTAAGAAATGAAATAGAGAATTGTCTTACTAAAAGTGGTATTTCAAGAAAGCTAATCCAGTAGATCTAGAATTTCTTAGAGCAAAAGGAGACTGCAATCTGGGATGCCAGGAGAGGCATACATGGTGTGAATGGGGATGTGGGGGTGGGGGTGGGGGGTGGAGAGGTGGGAGCTGGACACAGACAGTGGGAGGAGAGAAAAACAAACTGCTGAGATGCCTGTGGAAGTCATGATCAGTAGAATTCTGTGGCAGTGAGAGATAAACAGAACCGTGAACTCTTGACTATTTAGGTGAAGACATCTGTGAGTGGGCACCACTGAGATCATCGGGAAAAGGACTTGGGAGACATGCTAGGCAAAGAACTCCATGAATTCAGAGTCAGCCCAGTTGCATCTAAAGAGCCGGTCACAGAATTCCCTCCGGAGGCAGTTGCACTGACTGCTGACACTTCTTACACCCTGCACCACACTGGCATCCTGGAGATAATGGCTGCAAGTGAAGCTAGAATTCAGGTAATGAGGGTTCTAGTGGGAATCAACCTCTTCTGCCTGCAACAAGAGCAGGCTGAAATGCTGACCGTATTTTTGCTACCTTGGAAAGCAGCCTGGTCCACCCTGAATCAGAGAAGAGAAACCATATGTACTCCATGGCCAGTTCCTGCTTTGGAATATGGCAATTTGGCAATCTCACGTGGGACACTTTGTTTAAAACGAACAACTATGGCTTATTTTGCAGTTTGAATCTTATGCCAAAACTCAGCCTATTTAAAGACTCATATTCAGGATGCCACCAACCCCCACTCCACTCTCTTTGTAGACAACAATTGGTATACAGTGTTTAAGATGCCAATATGCTAGTCTGTCCTCTGCCACTCAGTCCCCTGAGCTTTCTTGCTATGTGTGATGAACTCCTGGAAGGACCTTGCAGTGCCTTCCCTTTTAATTATTATTATTATTTTTTCAACCAAAAAGTAGGACTCTGAAAACCCAAAATAGCCTAGAACATTTCGTGGAGTTGAGGGTGATGTTGCCTCATTCAAACTGGGCAAGTGGTCTTTTTTCTGAATCCTTGCCAGTACCCCAGACCTTTATATTATGTACTAAATATCTCTAGCCCGACATGGAAGGGGTCTAAATTGTTTTTGAAGTGTCTAATCTGGCATTCAGAATTCTCCTTTCTACTTTTGGGTATTTAAAGAAAGACTTGCCATTCCTTCTCCCTATCATCAGCCATAAGGATTTCTCTTTGCTTTCAGCTCTCTCCCCCATCTTAAGAAATACTCTCAGCTTTGTTAACCAGAGGAGATACTGTGTCCCCTCCTGCCCCCTCCCCCAATCCTAACAGCACCCCCTTTTTCTGTATCCTGCCAAGCTTGCCCTTCTGATTAAAGTGCCCAGTTTGGGGTACTGCAGCATTGGGATGGGAAGAAAGGATATGGCCCAGATAAATTTGAACTCTTCTCTCAAGGGACCCCATGGCTCATGAATCCCTGAGAATAAACCCCCTCATTTGTGTGCCCACATTTGCTAGGCTTAGCTTTGTGTTTTGAGAATGAGACTCACCCTAAAAGACCCCTATGTGGGCTCATATGCTCCAGGGCAGAGAGCATCGAAGAAGCAGGCAGACCCTTAGCAAATTATGTCTGCATACAACTTAAAAGGTAGTTGTTTCCAGTAGTTTCTGCCAAAGAAAAGAGTCTGAGAAATGAGAACTGCCACTTTTCTTATAATGGCCAACGGTCAAAGGCATGCACCAATATTCAAGTGATAAACGGTTATTAAATTGGCTATTCCTTTGTTCAATGGCAAATTCTGCACCAGCCACACTAAATCATCCCAAGTCAATGGCAGGCCTTGATGCATATCATATATTTTTCTACCTGTCTTTTCTTCTTATATTTTACTTCTCCTAACATTAAAAATCACACTCTCCTCACTGATGATATCAACATTACAGCATAATACTGATTTGAAATAGCAATTAAATAGCAGTTAATCAACTATTCTCTATTTATATGTCTAATTTGATTCTGGTTATACCATTGCTGGGTATTCATAAATTATACTATGTTTGCATTTCCTGAGCGTATGTGTTTCTGTAACTTTTGCATTTTATGCTTGAGACTCAAACTCAGTCACTACCTCCATGTGGAAAAAGCCCTGATCGATTTTCAAAACATTCTTCAGCCAGCTGGCATCTGTGTGATACGGCAGAAATAAACAAGTATCGTTGGATACTTCTGAATTGTCTCCTATGCTCTTATACCAGTCTTGTGACTGCACTGAAATACAATGCTGTTTTCAGGATGCAAACAATTGTATGGCACAAGAAAAGCAGGCAGCTCTCTGAAACTGTCAGTAAACTGCCTAGTTTATTTCCTGCCGCACTAGGATGCACTCTGGCCCCAGTTAACACACCAGTTCTGTCAATTACATACCTGGGGATGTTAATTTCAAAAAAGAGAGCCCTTTTGTTCATGGAGAAAATCTCGAATTCTCAGATAGTTGTATTCCTTTGTCAGAGATATTCATCTATTACTATATTCCATATTTATTTACCAGAGGCAAGCTTAGTTAGACAAGATACGTATTACTGAAATTATTCCATAGACAAGGCTCTCCTGGAGGCCAATCACTAGTGTATTTATAATGAGATGTGACCATGCTGCCTTCTTATCTGAGGGCATTCCCTCCCACCTTTCTCCACCTAAGGAGAGATAATGAATTGCTAATCCATGGCTGACCATTTTCTTTCCAACCTTTCCCATTGATCACGTGCTTTTTAGGGTCCTCTTGTACCTTGGTAATGAAGAGACGTTTTGTTCCAAGGCCTTAGACCAGGGGTCTCCAAACTACGGCCCGCGGGCCACCGGCCTGTGAGGCCCTCTCATCCGGCCCGTGGAGACCTTTTTATCTACGGAAAGAAATTATGGAAATTTACGTGTATCCTGCCAAGATCATCTGCTTACTTTTTCTACTTCTGTTCAGTCAATGAGATGATATAACGGCTGTTTGATAGTTAATGCGGCCTTCGGGCTGAAAAGTTTGGAGACCCCTGCCTCAGACGAACTCCATTACTTTCAAATAATTTTCTAAGAATCAAGTATAAGATTTTGAAATTGTTGTAGGTATCAATAGTATAAGACAAGAACACTTTACCTCTAACCAAACAGATAATCGTATGTCCTATGAATTATCAAACATGACTACTCTATACTTTGAAAACTGTTTCTCCTTTTGTTGAGAGAGGAGAGATACATAAGAGCTCAACCAGTCAGCCAGTGGGATCACCCTGAAAAGGAGAATGTCATCCTGGTATTTAATTAAACCTCCCGAAGAAACTGAGACAACACCATGGCGTTCTCCATGCCAATTATTTTCTTCTATACAATGATTTTATGTTCAGTCTGTATCATTTTTCTCTTCTCGGGAGTTTAGTGTGCTTTAAACAAGCAGTACAGTTTCCCTGGGAAATAATGGAAAGGTATTATATTCCCGAGTCGAAAACAAAGATTACAGAAAAAGTTCTCTTAAGTTACAGATGAAATCAACATGAAATTAAGTGTGTAAAGTTACACAAAAGCTTCTAACTGCTAGTCCAGTGTGTGTGTGTGTGTGTGTTTTAGGTTTTAAGCTATTATAAAATTTAAGTTAGCCATTAAATATGATTTAAGCCAGTGACTAAACATTCCAAAATTATAAGAAAAGAATTTGCTAGAATCTTAGAGTCCTTTCAAGATATCAAAGAATATACAGCTCATTCCAGCAATGGATATCTTTTCAGAGAAAGATAAAAGTTTCTTCCCACCTCTGGAAACATCATCACCCCACAGCAAACGTCACCGCTCCCAACCCCCTGAGTTCCTCCCTCCTGCACCTGACATTATAGCCTCTTTGCTGCTTTTCAAATACAAGCGCACTGCTGCTTCCAGCCTCCGTTTTTGTGGATAATCTCAGCCTGACATTCTCTTCCTTGGGAGGTTGGGGCTGGGGGGAGGGCACCTCTCTTTATGCAGTTCTCTGCTCACTGTCAGCCTCAGAGTCCTTCCAGAAAATCCTTCCCCAAATAGCATCCCTTTATCTTTTTTCTCTGGCTTTATTTATCTCCACAGTAGTTTTCCTTTTCTTTCTCTTTCTCTCATATGCATACAATTAATTTGATTATGGTCTGTCCTCCAGCAACAACATGAGAACAAGATTGTTTGTGTGTTGTTATTTTTGTTTTTTCACCACGGACTACCAGTTAAATAAGCAGCTCCTAGTAAAAAAAACAGCAGGTGCCTAACAAGTAGCCGCTGAGTGACTGAATTCAAACTTTGCGTGCTGTTTTGTTTCTCTTAGAAATGGCATTCCCAAGTCAACATCAAATATAAAATCTCGTCAGTGCTCTAGGACTTTATGAATATGGTTTGTACCCTTATAGGGCCCAAGTTAAATTTTTAATTTTAAAAGAATCTTAAAAAGAAAAAAAATGTATCTTAGAAAATGAAAAGGTGAATAAACCACCATGAAATCCCACTACACATTTAGTAGAGTGATTAAATTTCACTTGAAAGCAAAAACTGACAACATCAGATTGTAGAGAAACTTGAATTGTCACACCTCGCTGGTGGAAATGGAAAACGCTAAATCCACTTTAATGCATTTCTTATAAAGTTACCACACTACATAAGAATCTCATATCTGGATACTTACCCAAACAAAACAAAACCTTAAATTCAGACAAAACCCTGTAGGCATATAGAGTTTCATTCATATTTACCAAAAACTAGAAACGACCCAAAAGTTCTTCAACAGATAGGTGAATATTTCTAAAAATTCGTGTACATCGTACAATGAAATGCTATTCAGCAATGAAAGAAAACAAGCTACTAATACACACAATGATACAGATGAATTGTGAACACATTATGGTAAGTAAAAGATACAGGTCATAAAAAGCTATATACTATAGGGTTCCACATACATGATATTCTAAAAAAGGCAAAATTTTAGGAATGGAAATCGAACCATCAGCTGCCAGGAGCTAGGACTTAGAGCTATTTCACTCAACAGAACAGAATAAAATTTGGGGGGAATCATGGAGTTGAACAATTGTTCTACATCTTGATTAGGATAATAGTTACACAGATATGTGCATTTTGCAAAACTCATAGAACTTTATACCACACAAAAAAAGGTGAATTTTATAGGAACGTGATTCACTATGAATAAAATGTTACCTGCAGTGAAAATACCATTATTACATTGCAGAGCAAATGTCCAATCACTATGTTGTTTTGTACAACTAAAACTAGTAAAAAAGAATAGGTAATAGTGTCTGGTGAGTAGCTGCCTTCATTCTATTCTTCTCTTTGCCCTGTTTACTGCTCACTATGTGACTCATTGGCACACTCACGCTAATCTTCTTGCGTAAGAAAAATGTAATTAGGTTGCCTAGAGTCTAGAATAGCAGTCCAGGCCTGGAGATTTTCCTCTGACTAATGCCTAGGACTCTTCTAATGGATTTCCCTGCCTCTCTTTACCAGAATGTCTCAGCTCTTCTTGC
Source organism: Craseonycteris thonglongyai (assembly GCA_004027555.1). Classification (NCBI taxonomy): domain Eukaryota; kingdom Metazoa; phylum Chordata; class Mammalia; order Chiroptera; family Craseonycteridae; genus Craseonycteris; species Craseonycteris thonglongyai. The sequence goes on from PVKE010015616.1 coordinate 32,309, forward strand.
TTTTTCTGTCCTCATCTGCAACACACTTTCATTAAAATTGTGTCACATTTGAAAGGATGATTTCCTGGGACAGTGCTTCTAACCCTTTTTCATACGATGACACATTTTATTTCAGTTACAGTTCACATTCAATTTTGTATTAGTTTCAGGTATATAGTGTAGTGGTTAGACATGGATATAACTTATAAAATGATTCACCTCGATTAGTACCCACCTGGCACCATACATAGTTATTACAATACTCTTGACTCTATTACTTAGGTTGTACTTTACATCCTCATGACTATCGGCTAATATATTTTAAACATAATATTTGTTTGGAACACTTGAGTAAATAGACAGCCAGGGTGCTTGCCCTGAAACGGTCTCCCCAGGCCCTGGTCAGATTGTAGACAGCTTTCTAAAATTGGAACAGGGGAAGCCGGGATGGCTCAGTGGGTTAAGCGCTCACTTTGCAGCGCCGGGGACCGAGGATCGAATCCCGGCCCCGGCCCGTGCGGAACCATGTGCTGGGCTGGGAGCTCCCCCAGTTCAGTTCTCTCTCTCTGTATCTCTCTCTCTCTCTCTCTGTGTCAAAAATAAATAAAAATATATTTTTAAAAAAAATCATATATTAAAAAAAAAAATTCTCTTAAAAAAAAAAAAATAATAAAATAAATAAAAATAAAATTGGAACAATGCGGGTACAAACATCGCAGCACTGTTCACAGTGGCCAGAACATGGAAACAACCAAAATGCCCTTCGATAGATGACTGGATAAAGAAGATGTGGTACATTTACACAATGGAATACTACTCAGCGATAAGAAATGATGAAATACAGTCATTTCTGGCAACATGGATGGACCTAGAGACCATCTTATTAAGCGAAATAAGTCAGAATGAAAGA
>PVKE010015617.1:0-33198 GCA_004027555.1 Craseonycteris thonglongyai
TGATGATGGTGATGGTGATGATGGTGATGATGGTGATGATGATGAGGATGAAGGTGATGATGATGGTGACGGATTATATGAGATTACTATCTCTTTTGCTCCTCACAGCAGGCTTGGGAGGAGCATCTCTAATCCTCTCTATTTATAGCTGATGAGAAGAAGCTGAGCTTCAGTCGCTTGCCCCAGACACACTCAACTCGTGGCTGAGTGCTTGCTCTCTGACCACCCACCCCAGCCGACCACCCTCACTGCTGCAGGTCCCAGCCCTGCCCCTCAGCCCAGACAGGTGTGTGCTTACTTTCCAGGGTATGGTGTCATGGCGGATGGGACGACCACCTATGTGAACGCGTCTGTGTGCACCGTGAACTACCAACCCGTGAATCCACCCATAGTCATCGACCTGCCTACACCCCGGAACTCCTGACTGTCCCTGCTGTCCCAGCCCTTCCCACCCACAGCAGCTGCTGATGCCTGGCCGAGAGCATGGACCCCGTTCCAACGTGCGCCTGCTGGGACCAGCCCAGCGGACAAGCTGAGGTCTTGAAATGAAGAAAATCACCCCTGACTTTTTAGCCTTCTGTCCCCTGGAGTCGGGACCCTGTGGGTCTCTGTCAGGGGCTCTGTGCTCATTACTGTCTTCTGTGTGTACATTTTGTGTGTACCTTATTCAAGGACCTAATAAGCCTGTGGCCCATCCTGCTTGGGAAACGACTGAGTCTTCATTCTTCTCAGTTGAACACCCTTGTGGGTTTGGGAAGCCGCTGCTTTGGACAGACTTTGGAAGTTGTTGCACAGAATCTCCCTCTAACTGAGGGTCTGTGTGGCCACCAGCCCCAGGGTAGGGGTGGGAGGGGGGACAGGCCTGCTCCGCAGCTGAGGCCCTCCTGTTTGGGGACATCTCAGGAATTCAGGCTTCACCGGGCCAGGCCCAGGCCATGCTGCTTCCTGTCGTCCCCCGTTTCCTTCTCGTGGGCAGCTTTGCTGATGTGAACGGCGGCCTGAGTGCCCCAGGCGCATGGTCGGGGCTTGGGTGATTTGTGGGGTTGGTTCTCTAGAATGAGCTGTTTGGGTGTCCAGGACCGGCTGGCAGTTCCCATGTCCTAGACGACCCCTGGTCCCATGGGGGCTGCGCTGCCCTGCAGATCTCAATGGTCTGGGGGGTCCGCAGGCTGAGGCAACCCTGCCACACACATGCTTGCCCGTGCGGATCGACACACACACACACCCTCTTAATTTAATGAAGTGGATCCCGTGTTTCTCATTACTGTCCTCGAATGGGGGTCCCGTCCGTCCGTGCCAGTTCTCTCACACCATCCAGATGCTACCTGGTGGGCCCACAGCTGAGGATGGACGGGTGGGTCGCAGCCCTCGTGCCCAGCATCAGCCACGGGAGCGGGGCAGTGACGGGATGGGCTCTGGCAGCCCCACACACGGGGACACTTTCTATTTTTTAAATCAGGACTTGGGGGGTGGCTGGCTGAATCTCTGAGGGAGAGGGACCCAGGGAGGCCGATGGAAACGTGCACAGTCAGATTCTGTCTGTATTTTAAAATTTGGAATTTTGTATTTTGTCCATCATGTTGTTTTGTTTTGTTTTTCCTGCACCAACTTTTTGACTTTTAAAAACATTGTGTTAAAATCGTACCGTTTAGCATCAGCACTGAGTTTTGGGGCGCTTCCCTGAAACTGCTCCTCACCTTCGTCCCAGCCCTGGGAACCAGCACTTAACGAGCCCTTTGCAGATGCAGCCTCCTTTCGTTCTCAGCCAGTCCTGCAAGGCGGCTACAGCTGTCCCAATATTAGAGACGAAGAGATTAAGATCAGAGAGGCCAGGTAACTTGCCTGAGGGTACACAGCTCCAAAGGGGCAGAGGCAAGATTTGAACACTGGCCTCTGGTTTCACAGTCCCTGCTTTACCACCACTCAAAGCCCTGCCCCTACAAGATAATGCATGGTTCAAGCCTCTTCTTCTTTTATTTAAGAGTCCTGCTTCTCACAGACAGTTCCTGGAAGCCTGAGGGACCCTGTTCTCTGAGCCCAGCTTCCCGGCTTCTCGGGGGCCGTGGCCTCCCTACTCCAGCAGGGCTCCCTGTGGGATGCGGGCACCGTGGGGAAGGTGGCAGCAGCACTGCCGTAGCCCAGGCCAGCTCGGCTCTGTGGGGCGCAGGCTTCAGGAGCCCCGCTCGGGCCGGGTGGCTCCTGGTGGCCGGGGATGTTTACAAGGCCGGGGGACACCCCAGACGCACAGCACGTGTGCACACGTTCGGTGGAGGAAACACAAGGCCCATTCAGTCGCCTCTACTGAATTTCTATGTGGACCAAGATCTATAAACTTAAAAAAAGAACATGTTTTTTTTTCCTAAGGTATCTTCAGAATATGGGGTATTTTTATGTGGAAAAGAAAAGTTATGAAGGCAGCTGTTACTTTAAAAGAAAATTCATGAAAAGTCCTTGAGGTATGAAAGACGGTGGCGTGCTCCTCAATCATTTTGGCATAACTTGATTGTGGCTGTAATTTCTTTTTTTTTTTTTTTTTGTCAAGCATGTCAGACAATAAAGTCTTTGTAAGAAGAAAGAGAAGTCCCCACGGCATCTTCCTGCGTGTGTCTCTGGGTGTTGTGCAGGGCACTGGGCGAGGGGCAATGTCCTCCTGGTGGGGTCCTGAGTCCTGGACAGGGAGAGTTCTGAGGCCACAGACCTTCCTCACATGCATGGGGCCCACGGAGCGGCAGACGGGGTCCCGCGTGGGGACCTGGAGGAAGACTGAGCCCAGTGCTCAGGGGAGGACAGGGGTGCTTCCTGCGGGAAGGGGCCTGGCTGGGCCCTGAACAGCACCAAATGCTTTTCCCATCTGTAAAGCCCTTTCTGTTATATTTGAAATAATTTCAGATTTATAGGAGAGTTGTAAAGGTAGTACAAGGTTGCTCTCTACCGTTCACCCCGTGCCCCCTAGTACTGACGTATAACCACAGTACATTCATCAGAACTGAGAAGTTATCGTCGGTGTAACTGGTAAACTATTCGAGCGCTGTCTGGAAAAAAAAAACCCCGCCATTGTCCATATGACGAGACTGATTATGTGGCTGGAATCCTTTCCGGACAGCCCTCACAGTCTTTATTTGGATTTCAACAGTTTTTGATTTAACGTCTTTTCTTTGTCCCAGAATCCAACCCAAGCCTCCACATTGCGTCTAGTGGTCATGTCTCCTTAGAATCCTGCAGTGTGTGACAGTCTCAGCCTTTATTTTCACAACCTTGGCAGTTTTGAAGAATGCTGGTTATTTTGTAGAATGTCCTTCAAGTTGGGTTTGTCTGGTGATTTCTCATGAGTATTCGTCTGGGTGATGTGTTATGAGAAGAGTAGTTCCGTCACCAGAAACAGTCCCTTGTTTGGTCCCCTTGTCATCACACTGTTTTCCAGAGTGGCCGCGTGTTCCTGAAGTCCCACCGGTGCAGGTATTCCTGTTGTCCACAGCCTCACCAGGAGTTGGCGTGGTCACCTTAACAACTTCTAGCCACTTGAGCAGGGGGTGTGTGCTCTCTCATTGTGGTTTTAATTTCCAGTTTCCTAACGATTAATGATGTGAACAGCTTTGTCCATGCTTACTGGCCATTCACATATATTCTTTTTTAAAAAAAGATTTATTTCTATTGTTTTTGACAGAGAGTGAGATACAGAGACAGAGAGAAGGGGGAGGGCCCAGAACAGTCTCCATCGTTGTACATCATTGGTTTTTCCACATAATTTCATTCCATAGGTGGGCACAGCGCTGCACAGGGCAGGAACTGGGCCGGGGTCTCACCCCGGTGAGAACTGAACTGGGGACACTCCCCAGTTCAGCACATGGGTCCACATGGGCCGTGGCCGGGATTCGATCCTCGTCCTCTGGGGCTGCAAAGTGAGCGCTTAACCCACTGAGCCATCCCGGCTTCCCCCCACTCACGTATATTCTTTTGTGAGGTGTCTGTTCAGATCTTTTGCCCTTCCCTTAATTAAAAACTAGGTTTTTGTTTGTTTGTTTGTTTTTTAAGTTTTAAGAGTTCTTTCTGCTGTGGATATAAGTCCTTAATTGAATATGTGATTTGCAAACCTTTTCTTCCAGTTTATGGGTTGTCTCTTCATTTTCTTAAATAGTTTCTCAGAACCAAAGTTTTTAATTTTTATAAGGTCCAATTTATTAATTTCGTTTCCTTTTTGTGGATTGTGCTTTTGGTGTAGTATTTAACAACTCACTGCCATGCAGATGTTCTCTGCTGTCTTCTTGCAGTGTGTTATAGTTTTATGTCTTACATTTAGGTCTACAGAGCGTTATGAGTTAAATTTTGTATAAGGTGTGAGGTAGGAGTCAAGTTTCATGTTTTTGCACATGAACACTTTCTCTATTGAAATGCCTTTGCACATTTGTCAGAAATCAGTTGACTATATTTGTGTGGGTCTGCTTTTGGGCTCTTGAGTTTGTCCCGCTGATTTATAGGCCTGTATTTTTTGTTTTGCCAATATCATACTCTACTGATTATTGCAACTTCGTGGATAAATCTTGAAATTGGATAATGTGAGTCCTCCAGTTTTGTTCTTCTTTTTCAGAATTGCTTTAGTTATTCTAGTTCTTTTACTTTTCCGTATCCATTTTCACACTAACTTGACATATATAAATCTTGCTGAGATTTTGGTTGGACTGCATAGAATCTATAGATCAAACTGGAGGGAAGTGATATTTGAAAAACAATGAGTCTCACAATTCGTAAAAACCATTTCTCTCTCCACTTATTTAGTTCTTTGATTTCTTTCACTCATGCTTGCATTTTTTATCATACAAAACTTGTACACATTTTGTAAGATTTATATCTAAGTACTTCATGGAGAAGGAGGATATTAAAATAGTATATTTTCTAAACTTCACCTTCCAGTTGTTCCCTGTGGGTACATGGGCATACGATTGACATTTGTGTGTTGACCTTGTAACTCAGTTCGCTCAGTTAGCTTTTTTAGCGGGTTCTTTGGAATTTCTTATGTAGACAACCATGTTATCTGCAAATAGGGATGATTTTATTTCTTCTTTTCCACTTCTTGACTGGTTGTCTGTGCCCCAGGGGCAGAGAGCTGGCTGAGTGGACAAGCCCGGCAGGGGCACAGATCCCACGTGGGGATTGGAGGAAAGGGCACCCAGCAGGCCCTCGTGAATAAACCCTTTAGAAATTCTGAGTTTTGGAATATTTTAGCACTGGTGTTCTCTTAAAGTCTCAAGAATCATTTCTGCAAAGACTAACGTTTTTATTTGTTCAGACTAAGGAGTGGGGGTGGGTGTGGGGTGTGGGGGGGGTGTCCTGAGGCCCGGGGGGCACCGTCAAGGCCTGGGGAGGCCGTCCCCAAAGCCGGAACCATGGGGCAGCACCCAGTCCGGCTTCCCACCAAGAACGACGCAGGCTCCGCGCGAGGGTGGGTTTTGTTTCTGGAGGCTCTCTGGAAAGGTCAGGAAACGTCCCTGGTCATGTGATTTCTCTCGTCTTGGGGACAGGCCCTGTGGTGCCCGCCTGTCCGGGTGGGGCACACGGCAGTGGACGCCTACTGCAGGAAGGCCCGGAGGAAGTCGTTGTAGGAGATTTTTGAAGACAGCGCCTTGTCGTAATACTCCAGAATATGGAAGAACTCCTCCTCCGACAGGTTGATGCCGTACTGTCTCAGGACCTGCGAGAAGAGGGGAGCGGCCCGGGCTTGTCTGGGCGGCATTCAGGGGGGCAGGCTGCTGGGAAGGGGCTGGGGACGCGCTCACCTGCCCTGGCCTCCACCGGGCTGAACTCCGCCTGCCTCTTCCCCTTCTCTCCCGCCCCTGCCCCCACATGTTCTTCCCCACCCCTCTCTCCTCTGCCCTCAGCACCCCAGAGGGCGGACCCTTTGAACACCTCCACTGCGGGCATAAGACTGACGAGGGCACGACCTCCTACCACATGGGACCTCCCTCGCCCTGTGCTGCTGGCTGTCCCGCCCCACGGCCCTCCCAGAGAAGGAGGTTAATAACTGTCACCCCTAAAAGGGCAGTGAGCTGTCACGGTCAAACAGCGTGGATGGACAGAGAAGGCAGGGCTGGACAGGAGCGACTCGGTTTGGGACCCGGGAGGAGGGCATAGTCAGAGGGTGCGGGGTGTAGGGCGTGGTTATGTAATGCAGTGATTGGCAGCAATGCAACCTGTGGCAGAGACTCTGAGATGCCCCCTGGTATCGACCACCCCTTCCTCCTCAGTTAATAGAACCCTGATTTTCTTCTAGGCTGTCGTGCGTCCAGCCACAAGGCAACTGTCCACAGCCTCTCTTGCAGCTAAGCATGTTGTGGCCAGGTAAACCTAAGTGAGCACGATGTGTGGAACTTCTGGGAGCCTCTTAAAGAGAAGGGGCAGGCCCTTCTTTGCTGCCTGGAATATGGAAATGATAGTGGGCCTCCAGCAGCCACTTTGGACCATCAAGCAGCCTTGAGGAAGCGAGCCAGGTGTTGAGGACGGTTGAGCAACAGCAGTGCCCTCCCCACTGACTGCCCAGCCACCTCGCCAGCCCTGGACTTCTTCTATGTGAGAGAAATAACCTCCCACCATGTTGAAGCCGCCGTTATTTTCTCTTCCTGGCTGTTAAGCACAAGTGAGACAGATCCTAGTAGGTAGGTACTCTAGTGCCTAAACACAAGGATTATATAGATAATAACCTAGAAGGGCCCCAATTCCCTCAGTCTCTGACTCTTGTCCTGCTGCCGCTCACTGTCATGCACCCCAAACTCCTAACAGAACCTCACCCGACTTCTGGAGAAAGGCTGCCTGAGAATCTGACTTGACTCCAAACAATGTGAACTGGGAACTACCATGGCTGCTGAGAGGAAGACGTACGGTCCCTGTGGGGGCGGGTCTTGGCCCAGCACCCCGTGGACGCCAGGGTGGGTTGGGGTGTAGCACCCCACCCCCACTGTTCAGCACCCAACACGGGGCCCTTAGGAATGCAGTGCCCCTGCCCACCACCAGCTGCCCTTAATTTTTCTGGATTATCATTAAAGAAAATTCCTCGTTGAAAAAAAAAGTTTTTAGTTGAAGCAGAGACAGACCCCGAAAATACATTTTTTGTAGGTGCATCTTGAGGTCCTATTCGTCTGTCTCTGAGGTCGTGACCGCATTTTGTTGTGTTTTTTCCTTCCTGGCCATAATGTGTGATCTTTAATCGAGTGCTCTGGACCCCAGTTATTCTCTCAACCGCGGTGGCTGCATGGGGGGTGGAGAGCTCAGTGCCCTGCGTTATTCTAGCAGCAGCTGTGAGGTGCCCTGAAGGGGGCTGTTTCCTCTGCACAAACGCACCACAGGCCCTGCCAGGTAAAGCTCAGGCAAGTCTGTCCCACCCGTGGCCCACAGGCGCCCAGAACGGCTTTGAAGGGGCCCAACACAAATTCATGAACTTTCTTAAAGCGTGATGAGGTTTTTATATGACTATTTTTTAGCTCATCAGCTATCGTTAGTGATAGTGTATCTTATGTGTGACCCAAGACGATTCTTCTTCCCATGTGGCCCAGGGGAGCCAGAAGGTCGGATACCCCTGAGGAACAGCAGCGATTCCCTGAGGGGCGGCTGCTGGGGGCTTGTGGTCCCACTGTCTGCAGTGGGTGGGGTGGGGTGGGGGGCTCCTGGCCACCCATGTTGCCGCTGAGAATGCTGGACTTTCTCATGGGCGCCTTAAAGGCACCACGTTCAGACTCTGCAGAGCGTGGCTTTGCCCAACTGTGTGTGGGGGGTGAGTGCCCTGCCACGTTGGGGGGGGGCTGGGGATGTGGGGGCTCCCGTGAGGCAGCACCAGGTCTGCAGGTCTCTGAGTGGCCACAGCGGGAACCTCGCTTTAGCCCCTCAATGTTTTGGGTCTGTTCTGTGGGTTCTCCGAGGAAGACACAGGTCCCGGCTCCCCCGCGGGGGCCGTGCGGGCGCTGAAGGCGGCTGGGCTCAGGAGCTGGCCCTGCAGAGAGTCCCCAGCGGGCTCTCGAAGCCTTCAGGGGGCAGAACCTGGGGTCTGCAGGTGAGGGGCACATGCTCTGAGCCCTTGCTACTTTGGGGGTCCCAGGGCAGTGAGGTGTGGGGCAGCTGCTCACACCTGGGCCCTTGAGGGGGATGGGGGTCCTCCTTTGAGGTGGCATTGGGCACCTGCTCCCTGGGCCGAGCAGCACACACACGAGCCAGCAGCTCACCCTCCTGAAGTCTGCCACACAGATGAGCCCGGTCCCCGCCGCATCGTGGGCTTTGAAGGCGCGGCGCATCGGCCTCCAGCAGTGCACGATCTGGGGCTGAATCCGCAGCAACGCCGAGTAAAAGGAAGATGTCTCGGCACCCGCTTCTTTCTGGGGGGAAAAGGAAAAACCAAGAGGGGGTGAGAATGGGGAGGGTGGAGCGGCAGGCCTGGCTAGGGGCGTGGGGAGTGGGCTGTGCGCTCTCCTCTGGGCCTTACTCCTGCCGCGCCCGTTCTTGCTCCCCATCTAGAATGGGGCCCGTTCCTGCTCCCCATCTAGAATGGGGCCCATTCCTGCTCCCCATCTAGAATGGAGCACAACTCTTAATAATGGCGGCAGGATCGCCATCCCTGCTGGCTCGTTCCCCCCCTGCACCCCGACCTGCGAGGAAGCTGGGTCCTTCACCCCCATTTCATGGGTGTGGAATGGAGGCTCAGGGAGGCAGGGCCGCAGGATGACCACAGATCTAGGCTGTGAGCCCCCAGCAGGGGTCAGGCCGCCCCCCACCCCGGACGCCCTCCCAGGGCACTGGAGTGAGGGCCGTGCAGATTCCCGAGTGGCCAACCTCAGCATCGTTTGAAGAAGAAAAGAGATTTCAGTTTGGGTCTTCTCATAGGTTATTATAATGAACAGAGTTTTTAACAAAATTGCAAGGTTGTAATTATATCTAGTAATTAGACAGTCCACTACACTGTGATTATTTCATTTAGGTGCTATGAGAGTGAAAATGAGGTATGTTCGCATGATTTAGCCCCAGCGCACGTCTGAACAGCACAGAGGTGAACCGTAGCCTAACGGGTAACACGTTTGGGGAACATTTAATTTCAACACAGCCCTACACACAACAAATGACCGTGCACTTAAACTGCTTTCAATTTTTGCATCACTCGGACAGCCCACAGCTCGTCAGCTGCCAGTTCACCCAGCCAGCGGTGCGCACGCTCAGGACAGAGCTCTGTGCTGGCTGGAGGCTTCCGCAGCCCTGTGCGGAGCAGCCAGCCTGCCCACACCTGCTTCCCTGTCTGTCTGTGCGAGAAAGCAGGCCCCGGCCACTCCCCCAGAAGGTGGCTCTGAAGGCCACAGACGAAGCCACCACAGAACTGGGCAAAGAGCTGCCCTTCTCGCGTCTCTGCAGGGGGACAGCTCCACCCTGTGCGGAGGGGCCTGGCCTGCGAGGACCAGGACGGGCAGGGGCTCCCCTGGGACTGGCTCCTGGGGGAGGAGACATGGTGCCACCTGTCAATCACACCAGGCAGGGCCCTGGGGGTGGAAGGCGGGACTGTTCTGAGCCCCAGCGTGAGGCTGCAGTGGGGTTCAGATGGAAAGAGCTGGGGGGCGAGGCAGGAGCCCATGGGAGGTGTGCCGGGAACTTGTGTATCACGCTCCCTGGAAACGCAGTCTCAGTGGGACCCCCTGCCCCCAGCCCACAAGCCTCTGTGAGGATGGGCACTGGGGCTGGAGTCGGGCAGCCTGTGGGCGGGGAGGGCTCCGAAGGGGCCACCTCGCGAAAGCTCCTAGCGGCCAGCAGACCTCCTGTCATTTACAGGAGGGGAAACTGAGGCCCAGAGAGGCAGAGGACGGCCAGAGCTGGCAGGGGCCTTGCAGGCTGTCTGCATGGTTCTCCAGCTTTGTTCCTGGGTCCCATGAACATCCCATGAGGACAGGCTGTTCTCGGCTCACAGACAACTGAGCAGAGAAGAACTCTTACTTTTATTGAGTTTTGCCACCGTTTTGCTGCGTAGGAACTTTCTGTGGAATAGACTGTTTGCTGGGCTAACCCACCCTGGTTCTGCTGGTGCTGGGGGTGAGGTGGGGGCCAGGCAGGGGGCTGCCCAGGTCGGCCCCACACCGCTGGTCCCTGAGCCGGCTGCAGTCAGCCGCATTGGTCCCCTAAGCTGACAATGCCAGTTCCACTTGCTACTTGATTCGGGCTGCAGACGGTGGAATGTGAGCGTGACCACGCTCGTTTTCTGCATGTTTTGGAAAGAGTTGAGAAAGGTGAGTCAGTGAAAGCACGGTGCTTGTAGGGGTTGAGGGTGAGACCCACCAAATCACCAATGGCTGAGAAAGAAGGGAAGAGAGCAGAAGTGCAGTGCGTTCCTTCGGTGCTAGCTGGGAGTCTTTAGGTTCTCCCCTCCTCAGAGAAGCGAAGCAAAGGTGGTGGCTGAGGTTTACGCAGGAAAGCGAAGGCATCTCCACCCGACCACCCACACACAGACACAGGCCGGGCCAGAGACATCTGACAGGCGGGTCCGTGCAGCCTAGAGTCCCTGCAGCCACCCCGTGCCTTTTGTACGACGCGAGATGATGTGAATGTATGAAAACTGAGAAAAATGTAAGAGACCCTGGAGCCCAGACCCGCCAGGTTTCCGGAGCGGCTCTCCTACCATCTTGTGAGCGTTCTGGATCTTCAGTCTCTGCATCAGCGAGGTCTCCTTCGCTTTTAACAGGAGGACGCAGCTCTGGATGAAGTCACAGTAAGCGAATCTCCCGTTGTCCTGCAAGTCGTACTTCAGGATGAGCTGCTGGCGCTCCTCTGTGTTTATGTCCAGGCGGAACTTCTCCACAAGAGCTAAACACAGAAATGCCAGTCTCGTCGGTGGCCATCCCGTCATTCATTCACGCATTCATTCATTCATTCATTCATTCAGTCATCAGCCATCACTTGCTGAGCTCTCCCTGCGTAAGGCCCTCGCTTCATGGGCTCATGGCTGGTGGCTGGACAGATAAGACCACAGACAGGCACACGGCCAACGCGGTGTGCTTGGGCCCTGCTGTCCCGGTGTCGGCCGGCTGTCCCGGTTCTGCACAAGCACCGCGGCTGTGGTCACAGCAGGGGGACAGAGCGCTGTGGGGGCTGTGACCAAGGAGCAGAAGGGGGAGGGCAGAGTCGGGGAGGGGCGTCCCCAGTGGACGGGCTCGGGCAGAGCAAAGGCTGGGAGGCTGGGCGCCCTGCCCGCCGTCCCCCATGGGGCAGCCCCACATGCTGAGCGGGCCTGGCAGGGTCCCAGCCGTGGTCCTGTGAGTCAAGTCTGTGAGGCTGCACGAACTTACACACGTGGACTGTTCACGCCGAGGACAACCTAAAGTGTATGGAGCCAGACCCGACATACGTGGGCTGACCGCCCGTAACAGGCAGCTGCCAAGCAACGTCAAGGCTGAGTCTGGCTCTCTGCCTGGGGCCCTGTGGGACCATGGGGGTCCCCCGGCTGCCCCGAGGGTGGCACACGTCAGTGTCGCACTCACGCCCGCTCTGCACTCGGGCTCACACGGGATTCTTTGACCCGTTACGGAGCCTGAGCTACTTTTGGAGTGACAGCTCACAACTGAATAGCTTGCAGTTAGAGGTGAATGAGCCGAGACTGCCACTGGGCATCATGGAAGCAACAAAGTGTCACGTGGCAGGACACTGTTAATCACTGAGGCTAAGGCGGAAGCCCAATGCCAGTCGAGTTTATGCTTAAAAGGAAAATACAGCAACAATGATCATGACAACGGTACAGATTAAGGTTCATCCTGCTCCAAATCAAAGGTATTAGTAAAAAACAAGTGTGGGAACCAACACCGGTGATTTGGCTTAAATCAAGGTAGCATTTGATTATTACTGATTTCTTAGTTTTACATTTAATTTATGTGTTTTTTTTGGTGGGAACTGTTCACTTAAATATACAGTTTATACTTTCTTTCGTTTCTGCATTTTGGAGCCGTGGTTATCATGAAAGTGATTGATATTAATATTGGAGGTTCTCAAGAAGAACATTTTCCAGGTCAACCCATTACTTAAGAAGAGGGGGAGCTGAGGGGCTTTACCCAGAGGAATGACCTGGTCAGACTTATTTCCCTGTGATTAAAATGTCGCATAAACAATATGCAACAATTACTAGAAACATAAATCAAACTGATTTCATTTGAAAAGTTCTCGGCTGCTACCTGGTGAAAAGTGAGTAAATGCAGAGGCTCGCTGACCTGGGAAGCCTGTGCCCGCCCCTCAGCTGTCAGTCTGCTGACATTTGCTTTCTGCCCAGAGCTCACAACCACGTCTGTGTTTTCTAACGCTGACAATCAAGGTGTGCTGACTGGACCATGCAGCGTGAACCGCTCAGCCGGGTCCAGATGCGTCAGGAGTCCTAGTCCCCAGACATGGGCGTTTAGTGAGCTACGGGGGTTCAGTGAGCTACGGGCGGCCATCTGGGCCCAGATGCCCCGGCTGGCTCCCTGCTGTATTCCTCCCTCGGCCTCACCACGCGGATGGCCGTGTGCCAGGAGGGGACAGAACCAGCACGTACCCAGGAACTCGGAGGCGGCGATGTGCCCCTGCCTGCGGGCGTCCTTCTCTTTGCATTCCTTCAGGAGCTGTTGCCAGCAGCCCTGCATTCTCTTGCGGAGCTTGCTCTCGATGGGCTCGCAGTTCTGCAGGGGCAGGGCCGCTGCCGGGGTCTAGAGGACAGAAGAGAAAAGCGCCTTGGAATCAGAGACTTCAGTGGGAAGTAGTAACAAAAGCTTACCGATATGACGCAGGCTTTGAAGTTCACAACTTCACAGGCAGTATCATTTCAGAAATAAAATGAGAAGCAAAACATAGATGGCAATTTAGCTCTTTAGTTTTTACTTCCATCTATGGGCTCTATTGGTTCCAAACCATAATCACTAAAATAGTTTTGGAAATAAATATATAGCCAAGATTCAAATAGAGAGAGGTGCTAACTAAATACATTACTGGGGTGCGTGTGTGTGTGTGTGTGTGTGTGTGTAGGGACAATGACACATTCCTCCCCAGAGGAAGTGTCTTAGAGAGAGGGGTTCGCCTGTCACTCACAGGGGGCAGCTCCTCCTGCACTTGCCCCCACATCTGATCCCTTGAAAGGCTGTGGAGCAAGCATGAGGCTGTTCTTGTTTTCTTTGATTGTATTTTCCACTTAAAGTCAGGAATGCGAGTTTAGCTCAGGCATCCGCCCTGAATGCCCCGTCAACACGAGTTCATCAACATGGGGAGCTCAGCTGAGCTCCTGGTCTTTCTGCCAAAGCCTATGGCCTCAGCCTCCCGGTCTCAGGCGACACCTTCCTGCTACCCCCTCCCCCCGTCTAACCTGTGCGCACGTCCAGTGCCTGACTGGCTGCCTGATCCAGCCCCCGCCTGACCCTGTGCCTCCCACCCGGCTGTGGCCGCGGCCTCACCACCTCCCTGCTTCCACCTGCCCTGAGGTCCCCTGCTCCACCCACAGCCCCTTTCTAACACCGGCAGCCCCGCAGTCCCTTCAGAGTCCTGAAGGTCCTGTGACTTCTCTGCCTGACAACTGGCAAGGCTCCATGGCCCTGGGAGTGAAAGGCAAGGTCCCCTCCCTGCCGCCCCCCGGGCCTGTTTCCTGTGGCCGCTGCTGCTGGAACAGGCCTAACACTTGGTGGCTTACGTTATCCTCTCCCGGTTCTGGAAGCCAGAAGCCTGGAACGGTGGGGTCCCAGGTGTGGGCAAGGCTGGCTCCTGCTGGGGGCTCCAGGCGAGAACCTGCTCCTTGCCCTCCTCCAGCGTCTAGGGCCCCCTCACTCCTTGGCTCGGGCCCTGCCTCCATCTTCAAGTCTTTCTCAAACTGCACCTCCCCGACGTGACCTTTGCCCCCATGCCGCCCAGGTGTGGACCACCCCACACACGAGGGCTGTCTTGTCAGCTGCTGAGTAGCTTTAACCCCGTTGGCAGCCTTGGAAGGTGACCCGTCACCGTTCCGGGCCGGGACACGGGCAGCTCCAGGGCTTCAGAGCCCCCGTGATGCTGCTCTACTCGTCCTCTCAGCTCACCAAGCCCTTCACTTGTTATGGTTACTGTCTCCTGCCTGTCATCCCCCACGAGGTCATGAGCCCCACAAGGCAGGGGCCTCTGCTCCCACTCAGCTCCAGGGAGGAGCCAGCACTCTGCTGTCCTTCCTGGGGAAAAGCCAGGGACGGACTCCATGACACTGCCCCCCACCCCTCAGGCCCCCGGCCGGTGGCTCAGCCCAGGGCCAGGGAGCGCTGTGCAGCTGCACCGGCCTGGGTGTGAAGCCGGGTCTCTGCATCTAATGAAGGGGTCCTGGGGGACGGGTGTGGCACGGGCCACCGCACACAGCGGGTGCCCTGCACAGTGGCACCTCCATGGGGCATTTGCTTTCCTGCCAATGATGCCCCCCAGCAGTGCGGGTGACATGGACTGTCTCCTGCCCACACCCTCCTGAGTCTTCCCTTCCAGCCCCCACGCCTCCTTTCCACCCCACCCTACCCCCTCTCAGTCACCAGCACCCTGTGGGGACTCAAGGGCCCCCTCCCAGGGGGATGGTAGGTGCCTGGTGACACTGAGGGACAGACTCACGCAGGGGTGACTGCGCGGCTTGGTCCCAGCCTTCCGGTCTCCAGCGGGCAGTGAGGCCACAACTCGGTCGCCTTCCGAGGCGTCAGGGACGCTGCTCCCTTGGTGGGCCTTGGTCACGTCCTCAGTGGCCAGCGAGGGGGCTACTTTCTGAGAACTGAACCTGCTCAGGAAGTCCAGGTACTGCAGCCGCCCCTTGGCATTGACCGGCATCTCGTCCCAGAGACTGTCAAACTGGCAAAGGAGCAGAAGGCATGTCCCCAGGGTTAGTGCAAAGCCAAGCCGCCTGTTCCTGGTAATGGGGAGATGTGGGGAGAAGTGGGGAGAAGGCTGGGGAGAAGAGGGGAGAAGCAGGGAGAATTGGGGTGACGTGGGGTGAAGTGGGGAAAAGTGGGGAGAAGTGGGGAGAATTGGGGTGAAGTGGGGAGAAGTGGGGAGAAGTGGGGTGAAATGGGGAGAAGTGGGGAGAAGGCTGGGGAAAAGAGGGGAGAAGCAGGGAGAATTGGGGTGAAGTGGGGTGAAGTGGGGAAAAGTGGGGAGAAGTGGGGAGAATTGGGGTGAAGTGGGGAGAAGCGGGGAGAAGTGGGGAGATGTGGGGTGAAGGCTGGCGGAGGCAGTGCCCACACAGGCATGGGCACACGCGCATGCCAATAAAAAGCCATAACCCAGTGGGCTTGTGCTGAGTGCAGCGCGGGGAAGCCTGGGAAGGGAAGGCGAGAGGAGTGCCCACGGCTCTGCAGGACACTTTGTGATTGAACTGGGCCCTTCGCGAGCAGGTCCGGGCCATTCACCTTGTCATCAGCCACAGTGGTGGCAGCGGGCTGAGGGACAGCTGAGCAGCTCACCCAGCAAGCCCCTGGCCCACGCCGGTCCCGGGGTGGCCCTCAGCCCCGCGCTTGCAGCCCCGGCTTATTCGCCCTCAGGGCGAGCAGTGCCTGGCACCACCCGGGCAGGGGGGCAGGTGAGAAGCTGCAGGGAAGCTGCGGCTTTGCCTCGGTGCTTTGCCATGGTGATGACATCATGGGCCGCGTCAGCCGCACGCGCACAGACAGCAACGGCTCCCGGGGCTCCCTCAGCGAGCCACCGCTGATGGCTCCAGGGCTCTTGGGAGCCAAGGAGAAGGGTAACTTCCTTCCAATTTGGTTTTTATGGCCCCTCAGACACAGCAGAGCCCCAGCCTCCAGGGCCTGCTGGGGGGCAGCAGCCTCTGACCAGCAAATCGGGGGGCCGTTCCCCCCTCCCCCATGCCCCTGGCCCCGGCCAGGAACTGGAGCCGCTTCTGGGCTCCACTGGGGTTTTTCCAAAAGATAATTGAGGGGGACCACGTCTGGCTCTGTTTGAAATTCTGGAAAAGCAGCAGTGATTGGGGAGCCGGGGGGAGAGAGAATGTTCCAGGCCCTGAAAAGGGAAAAGCTGTTGTTCGGAACAATATTCTTGATTTCTTTCTTTAACTTTTTGAAAAAATTTTATTTTATTGTTTTGAGGTGTGTGTGTGCGCACACACATGCACACATGTGAGAAAGAGAGAGAGACTGGGGCTGGACCAGGAACTCCAAGACATGCCCCCACCCTGGCACGAGCCCAGCACCGACAGCACGAGAGAGACGCGTGTGACAGGTGTGTCAGGACTCTGACAGCTGAGGGTGGGGCCGGGGTACTGAGAAGCCCTCTGGCAGCCCCGGGCCCAGGCCAAGCACACAGGCTTCCCGTTGGGGTTGGGTGCCCACCTGCGCTCTGCTAAGGCTGGTGACTACAAAATTCGAGTGCAGCTCCCTTACTAACCAGACTGACTCCACGACACCCCCACACCCACAGCTGGCCAGGAGGAGAGGCCAAAATATTATTTATACCACCATCTCCACTGTTCTTCCATGATGCCTGGCATTCGATGAAAAAAAAAAAAAAAGCTGAGACACACAAGCAACAGAAAAGCCGAGCTGTTGCCAAGAGACACAGTAGTCAACAGACGAGCCTCAGAGAGGACCCCGATGTGGTCTCTTAAGCAGCTTTACAGCTACTATGGCTAACATGTTCACGGTTCTAGCGAAAAGGTGCACAGCATGAATGAACAGATGGGGGATTTCCGCCAAGAGATGGAGACTATGTTTAGAAAACGCACTGTCTTGTTCAAACACAACAGGCACATCAGGCTGAATAGAAATGGAGAAACCCATGGCCTTAGGGGTCAGTGGCCGTGTGGCTTGCAGGGGTCAGGCTGTGGCCCAGGCAGTGGGGCTGGTATCCACACAGGTATCTTGTCGGCACAAAGAGATGCCGGAAGGCAACTGTCAGGGGGAAGAGCACTTGGACTGAGCGTCCTACCCCGAGCCAAACTATATTTTAAAGAATGAGGGTAAAACGGAGAAGCCCTTAGGTTTCCTGTTTCCCGGAAGAGCACGGAAGCATGCTCTTCAGCAAAAGACAAGTGAGCCACAAGCAGGAGTGGGATGAAGGCTGTGACTTTGGGGACACAGGCCAGCAAAACACCCAGCTCCTGGCCTCCCCCCGCTGCTGCTCCCCCAGCACCCCCAGCTCTGTCCACAGCGCCTCCATCCTTCCGGCACCTCATCCTAGACCGCCCCCTCCCCCATTCCCCCCCTCCCCCCCATAATCCAGGAGCAACTCTGAAACCCAACCAATGACCCAACCTCCTCTGCTAGCTGTCCACCTGACCCAGGTCCTTACTCAGAGGTCCCTTCTCAGGTGGCCTTTCCTGAGCCCCTGCTCACAGCACGCCCCTCCAGGTCCCTGTCGCGACCCTCTTTCCTGCTCTTTCTGCGTCTAGAGCACTGGGCCACCACCCGACACACGCGCCTCACTTAGTTTACTGCCCCTGAAGGAACGCAGACCCCACGAGGGCAGGGGTGCCTGCCATGCCCACTGGCAGGTGGGTACAGCATCCCCTAGCAGCCCTGGCTTGCTGCTCCTGCTTCCGGAATGTTCCCTCTGCCTGCACTGCATTCTCTCTCTCCTGTCTCTTCTTAGAGCCACTTCCTAGTCCCAACATGGTGTCCACAGGGAGGCTGGCCAGCCCCTGCAGGTCAGGCCCCCGTATGTTCTTCGCAGAGAGGAGTGGTGTGCAATTACATACATAATGCACACGTGGCATTTAACCTCTCCCTGCCCTCCCCGGATGCCAGTTCAGAGGCGGCGGGGAGCAGGCCTTGGTTCCCTGGGCCCTCACGTCACCACCTTGTGCATGGAGGGCTCCTGGCACAGCAATGACAAGAGGCAAGCTGCCTTTGGGCACTCAACGAGCAGCCAAGACTGACAGTCCCATGCCAAAGCACACACCAGGGTGTCCCAAGGGCCTGGCTGGACCACTGAGAGCTCAGGGAGGAGGGGGGGACAAAGCGGGGCCGGGGCAGCTCCTCCAGGTAACGGTGTGGCGGGAAAGGCTGCCCTGCGCTTGAGGCGAGCCCGGAATCAGGGGTCAGTGTGGGTGGAGGCAGGCAGGGATAGCAGTGCACAAAGGTGGGGGAGGCTGAGCTGCAGCCCGGTCAGAGGAGAGGGCGCCCACTGGAGTCTGAGGAGCACTGGGGATCCGCATCTCATAGGGCAGGGCCTCGGGGTTCAGAGAGGTTGAGTAATCTGTCCCAGGCCACACAGCTGGACAAGCGCAAAAGCAGGGTGAAACCCGTCTTCCTGTATAAAAGGTTTTGTTCTCTGCCAGCATTTTTCTCACTTCTTAGGGGTCTCTGTTTTAAAGATACCACATCTGGAATGTCCAGGAACATTTAATGGTTCCTCTCATTAATCTAGTTGCATATCCCAAGTCCTCACGCAGTCACTAGGGATGGATGTAAACGGCCTTGCAGGGAGAGGCTTTCCCATGGGCCTCTGCCTTACTTCTTTTAAAGATTTATTTTTATTGTTTTTGACAGACAAAGAGAAAGAGAGACAGAGAGAAGGGGGAGGGCCCAGAACAGTCTCCATAGCTGCACATCATTGGTTTTTCCACATAGTTTCATTCCACAGGTGGGAATGGGGCTACACAGGGCAGGAACTGGGCCGGGGTCTCACCCCAGTGAGAACTGAACTGGGGGCGCTCCCCAGTTCAGCATATGGGTCCACATGGGCTGGGGCTGGGATTCAATGCCTGGTCCCCGGGGCTGCGAAGAAAATGCTTAACCCGCTGAGCCATCCCGGCCTCCCCTGGGCCTTCCTTGCGCAATGTCCAGGTGGCGCGGCTCTGACCACTGTTCACGACACGCTTCACACAGAGCCCCGAAGCCCCGTCCGCTCCCCGCGGCAGCAGCGGTGGGTGCCCCTCTCC
Organism: Craseonycteris thonglongyai; assembly: GCA_004027555.1. NCBI lineage: Eukaryota > Metazoa > Chordata > Mammalia > Chiroptera > Craseonycteridae > Craseonycteris > Craseonycteris thonglongyai. The sequence goes on from PVKE010015617.1 coordinate 18,854, forward strand.
TGTTCTGAACGGCCAGTTGCATCAAAAGGTTTCAGAAGAGGCGGCCCTTCCCCTCATCACAGAGCTCGGGAGTGAGGAGAGTGGCCCTCACGCACACGCCTGATGGACCGTTGTCAGGGTGAGTTTTCATCATGTACGTAACAGTCATGAGATTGTACTTGAACCCTAGTTAACACGGCAGGACTGTCCCCCAGCATCTTGGTTTCCACAGGGGAAGAGTGCAAATTACTTCTGGATCTTACCACAGAAGACACCGCTATGCAACCGAGAAGCCGCTGGCTAGGGGACGCGGGAGGAGGAAGAGGTCTGCTGGGGCCTGCGCTCGCTGGGCAGCCTGCACGCAGAAGCGTCGGCTCCGATGCCCCACGGCCTCAGTCACCACCGGCTGCCTTGCAACACTGTGCTCACGCCAGGCTCGTGCGCTCGCTCATGCAAGCCGGGTTTCGGATGTGTCCATGTGTTTTTAGAAAGCAGCACTTAAAAATAAAAGCTTGATTTTGTTGAGGGGGTGGGGCTTAACGTGCTGGGGATGGTGAGTTCTTAGGGGACAATGACAATCCATTTCTCTGCTCTGAACCCCAGATATGCAAGCGTATCATTAATTTATATCTATAATTAGAGTAAATTTTTACTCACTTAGATAAAATGAAAAATCTTTATTAGTAAAACCTCTATTAGTTGGCCCCATAGAATAATAAATGCAACTGTATTAATTTTCAAGGCTTCTATCTATTAATGGTAACAGAACAGCAGATTTTGAAAATAGAGAGCTCACTCGACATACATGCCCTACGGGACAGAAGTGTTTGAAGTAGCATTTTATTTTATTATTTTATTTATTTATCTTATTTTATTTTATTTCACCACTTTATTTCATTATTTTATTTTACTTAGTAAAGATAATCATAATGCCTAAGAAGGTGGTATTTTAGAAGAGTCCAGTCTGATGCTCCTCTGTGTCTTTAACGACTTCATTCTTTTGCGTCATGCCCCGAGCAGGCATGGGGGGCATGACGATCACCCCCTCCCTTGAATACTGTCATCCTTACCCTGAAGCTCTGAGACTTGAGATTGGAGTGACCCACTTGGGAGAGAAGACGGCCCGATGCCACCTGGGATCTGCAGGACCCAGGAGGAAGGAGGGGCGGAGTGGCTTTGGAATCGTTCACTGGAGTTATCCTCGGGGAATGGGGCGCGGGTGTGTTCAGAGCGGGAGCGGGCCTGTGCTAGGCATTTTCTGGGGTGGCGCAGAGTCCGCTCTGTGACTGGATCAGTGCTGCTATGGACTGTTCAGCTGTTGGGCTCCTGGGGGTGGGAGTGGGGAGTGTGGACACAGCACTGGACCCTGTCCACTCACCGGATCTGCCGAGCCCTGGCTCTGCGCCGGGTTCTGTTCCGGTGTTTGGGGCACAGTGAGGAACTAGCAACGTGGGGACCTGCCCCCTCCCCCTGGCCCTGGTGTTGAGTGTGATTATCAACCGAAGTCAGTAGCAAGGTCGGCCCTCGGTGGTCATGCCACTGGGAGGTGCTCTTGGCTTTGGAAGGCCAGGAAGGGCCCAAGGGGCCCAGGGCAGTGGCTGCAGAGCTGTGAGTTCAGTCCTTGGGAAGAAGGCTGCAGGGCACCTCGTCTGGGGGTTCTGTGATAGGAAGGAGGACCTCTTGCAGGGCGGCTGTGACCGCCTGGGGGTGGGGGAGAGGCCCACTGGGGGTGGGCATGCAGTCCCAGGGCATCTGGAAGCAGCAGAGGAAGCAGAACCGGGAGCCGGGAGGGGGTGGTGGGAGGGGCTCCGTGCCCCCAGCTCACGTGTGGGGTGGGACTGGCTGCCACACTGGGTCCTGTAAGCCCGGGGAACCAGCAGGGGAGGAGGAAGGATAGCGGTAGCCAAAGCCCCGTTTAACTTGATTTTAAAAACAAAAGTGGTATCATTTGCACCCATTGAAACGACGCAGTCTATACCTGTTATGTACACAGAAGGTCCTGTGAGTCTTCAGGAAGTTTTAAAACAAAACAAAACAACAACAAAGAGCCCGCCCTCCCTGCTCAAACCTTCAAGTACTTCTAAAATAGAGAGCAGTCTGACACGCCTCACGCCCCCACAACTTCCCTTGGGACGCTAGAGCAAACGCAGCCTCACCTGCTCGTCCGTCAGAGCCTGGACGTGGCGAGTGCAGACGGCCCTGAACTCGTCCCTGGAGGTGGTGCTGGTCTTCATGGTGTCCAAGTTCTCAAACTCCTGGGCGATGGCATGGTAGCGGGCGGCCACCGCCTTCTGGAGCTGGGCCAGGAGCTCCTGGTTTGCCGTTCCCGTGGGAGGCCTGGGGGGCGGGCCTTTGGGCATCTTCTCAGCCCACTCAGCAGCCGTCTGGGAAACACAAGATGGAACGCGGGTCCACTTAACACACAGCAGAGCGCCTCTGGGCTCTGGGCCCATCAGCAGGTCCCTGGAGGCCCGGCTTCGTGGGGAAGGTGAGACGGGAGACAAATGCGGCTCTGATGCAGGGCTACACAGGACCCAGCCACAGGTTCGAAGTCACCTGCCATGGAGGAGGAGCAGCAGTGGGCTAGCCCAGCGGGCAGGGCAGCGTGTCGAGCTGGGCCCGGGGACGGTGCCCCTCTGCTCTGGCCCATTCACTCATTCAGCCTGTCTCCGGGTTTATGTAACACACCGTGAGCGCCCACTCTGTGTGATGAGGAATCAACAGCGAGTGCAGGGGGACGGCTTTAATTCCGGGACATCCGGGACTCAGCAGGTGGAAGCTGCTTGATGGCCACTACCACGTTATGCTGCAGCACTGCTCTTGGCTAAGAGTTCCCTTAAGTTGGAAACTGTCAGAGACCCACAGGGGCGAACGCTGGCCAGTGCGGGGCTAGTGTCTGCACCTCTCTGGGCCTGGGCGCCTGGGTGTTGGGAGGCGCTTCCAAGGGCTCCATGGTGCTGGACAGTCAGGAGGAGCATACGCACCACCTGGGCTCAGGAAGAGCGTTCTGAGGGGAGGCGGGAAAGGGGCGAGGGGAGGGGACGGAGAAGACCCTCCCAGTGTATGGTGCGGTGAACACGTGGGCAAGAGGGCGCGTGGGAGAGGAGCTAGGAGGGGCCCGAGGAGGACCGCAGCTGCACTCTGCATCCGCTGGTGGCCAGGACGGCGGTCAGACGGGACAACAGGAACGGCGGGCAAGGGAAAGTGACTCGGTGACCATCAGTGGATGCCGAACACGACAAGGACCTCTGTGTTTACCCTGGCGGGGGGAGGGCACCGGGGACACAGGAGCTCAGAGGACGAAGCCAGGGGAGGGGGGCGCTCATGAGTCCTGAGCCTTCTGTCAGGAGACAGAGATCAGGGGAGTGGGCAGGGCCAGGGGCTCTGACATCTACCTACTTGCTCAGGTTAGCATGCTATAACCTCAGAGGAAACCCAACAGTTTTCTAGTAAAATATCGATTAGTAAATTTAAGTACTAGCAAGGCCTGCATACATAGGTAACACAGAAATTGAAAAAGCTGTTAAAAGGTCGCCCACCTGTCGTTAAAAAGGTGTCAAGCCTTGATGATTTTAAGGACCAGCTATGTCTCACTTTTAAATAATAAAAAACGTTTGCATTAGTCAAATTATTCCAGAACACAGAAAGGGATATACAGTATCCTAATTCGTTGTAGAGTAAGTACCCTAATACCTAATATAAAAACATGGTAAAACACCTGAAAGAAAAACATAAACCAATGGAATTTATAGATATCAATGCAAAGGCATTAAGACACTTACATTTAGGAACATTTAACACCCTATCTAAACATGGCACACAAAGATCAACTAAGGTTGACTCCAAGTATAAGGATCTTCAGGAATTAGCAAATCCTTCAGTGCCCACTGTGGAAAACCTAAAAACTACAAAAAAAAAGGCCCAAGGGAAAAGCAAAGATCACCAATCACCCCACACCCATCTACTGCCATCACCCAGGTACACAGGGGTCGATCCAGGACCCAAAGGTGCCCAGGCCCACGGAGCACGTGGCCCGACTATGCCCCACCCCACCCCACGCAGAGAGCCCACTGCTCATCAGAGAAGACGCCACTGTCTTCCGAAGCAAATGTCACTTCCCAGTGCTGATGGTGCTTTACGTAAAAGGCACCCTTGGGGTGGGAGCTATCCCCGCACACGAGGAGGCGGCCATGGGGCCGGGGGTGAGGCCAAGGTGCCCACTTTCGCCCACACCGCTGTCTGGAGCTGCAGCCGGGGGCCTGTGTCCTCCCCGGTCCTCCCTGAGCTCTCATCTGACAGCCGTGGGCATGCAAGGCTCTTCTGGTCGTTTTTTAAATAAAAATAAATAAATAAAAGGACTCTGCGACACTATAGGTCAGACCCAATTAGAGCACTATTTACATGTTTTGAAGGAATCTGATCGCATTTGTTCAAGGGTATTGGTGGAGCCTTGTTGTGCCAAACAAGTGCCCCTTTGGGCGTCGGGGAAATACAGACCACCACTGCCGAGAACAGAATTCCTTTGTGGCCACACTGGGAACGTGTGAAAGGAGTAAGGTCCCCATATACGAAGCACGCAATCATCAGAAAGAGCCAGCTCATCCCACCTCACTTTTTTTTTTTTTCCTCTTTATTCTTTTTCAGGGGAGAGCACGAACGCGGTCCCCCACTACCACAAATTATGCAGTCCAGTTTCCCACATTTGGGGAAATCGCAGGGGTCAGCACATCCGGAGTACAATGGGTAAGCCTCGCCCTGGGAAAGCCACCTTCATGATCATGGTATCACCCCTGCCAGGTAAGTATCATCCCACCTCACTTCTATCAGGGCCTGTCAGCTTTAAACCCGGCCACACGTCTCGTTTAGTGAGAAGCAAGTCACAGCTTTACAGCAGGGACCTGCGGTTCTACATCCTGCCACTGCGTGAATCACCCAGGGGCTGCCCCAGTGGGGGGGGGGTCAGAGGGAGGCAGATGGGTGGGTGGGTGGGTGGGTGCTGTGCAGAGTTCATTTTGAGCCCCCTCCCCCACCCCCCAGGAGTCCAGGGCTCCTCCCCCTCCTTCATCCTGACGCCTCTGACCAGGGTGCCTCCTGGTGCACACAGTTGCCAGGTGACAAGTGGGAGGGGCCTGCAGGCGCAGTGCTGAGGTCCCCAGCCACGTCCGGTCCCTCTGTCAGCTCGGGCCAGACCTGCCGTCATTCAGCACCTCACAGTGGCCCGTGAAGGGGCATAGCTAGGGGGAGACATACCAGTCACGCAAGCTCTGCCCGATGCCCACAGAGCAGAACTTGGGGGGCCGAGGGGCGGGCTGGTCCAGCTGAGTTCCTACTGCACTGATCTCAACAGCTGTGTCACGGGACTGATTCCAGGAAAGAGCTGGAATCCTGTCAACAAGTCTCGTCCAGCCACGTTCTCCGTTGACATAAGATCATGTTGCATTCAATCGCGTCCTAAACAACCTCCCTAGGTAACGGGAGAGACAGCCCAGCAGGTGTAGGTGGCACTGTCAAATAAGTGGGTGGAGTTGGAAGTGGAAATGTGCAAGGAAATGTGCTTTCTTGCCATGGGTCACCTTCTAGGCCCCATTTCTGCCACTGTCCCTGTAAATACACCCTTGACCATGTGACTCTGGGATTGCCCCTCAGAGACGTGGAGAATATTTCTCCACCTCAGCTTCAGTTTCAGCCACAGGACTTGGTCTGGACAAGGGAAGGTTAGCAAGCAAATGTGACCAAAGAATGAAAAAGCCCTCCTGTGGCTGGGCAGCGCTCTGCGCCATGGTGTGGCCTGAGGTGCGGACGGGGAGGGACAGGGGCAGGGGCCACCCAGCCAAGCCACCCAGAGCTGGGCCAGCCCAGCTCAGCCACCGGCGGATGCGAAAGTTAGGTCAAGGCTTGCTGCTGGGGAGACGCGTGGTGCTTTGTTACCTAGCAATAGTGGGTTGGGATGGTTCTGAGTTTCTAGGGAGTAGGACATAAGAGGGGGTGAGCTCAGAGTACAGAAAGAGCGGCAGCGGGCCAGGACGATGGCGTTTCTGGCCATCAGCTTTCTGTGATGATGGGCCCCTGCGAGGAGACTTTGTGGGTGTCTACAGTGGCCGTCACCTGCCCGGGAGCAGGTTAGACAATGCAGTCTACCTAGCAAGGCCCCTTCTGGCTGCCAGGTGAGAAATACATATATCAGTGTATTAATTTAACTATCATGAAGGTTATAATCAGCTAATCAGACTGCATGATTCTTCTTCTAAGTTTTGTTCTGAATACTCAGAGAGACAATTATGTAGTTTTTCCCATGATTTCTTTATAGGAGGAAAAAAATAATCCTGTAACTTCGTACAGGATAAGAACACAGCAGGTAGCAAAAACTCCTAATCAGTACTACTCAGGAAAGAATTCCTGCACCTCCTTTTAAAGGACAGTGTAATTACTTCTAAAATTGAAAAATTGCTTCATTTGATCAAATATTTTGATTAGCTAAGAAATTAATTGTACTGTATCTTCATTTGTATTTACAGTGGATAAATGAATGCTAAAAATAACAACAGCAGCAAAACTGCCTGTCAAAAAAAAAGATAAAACATGGAAAAGTCCAGATGAAAATGGGATGGAAGCTCTGTGTGCCCGCGTCCTGTGACAGACCCCTTCCACTGGATGAAGACACAGACTTCGGCAGCTCCGAGAGCCCTGCACAGGTATGCCCGGGGGCACTCTGGTTGTGAGGAGGCCTTGTGGTCCCTGTGACCGACGTGTTGGTGTCAGTAACCCGGGACGCTGTTTGCAGAAGTGAGGGAGTCACTACACCAGAATTCCGGGCACAATTCCAGGTTTCCCGGAGGCACGACCACCGCCTAGAGCCAGGATCTCTTCCCATGAAGGGATTCTCTCTGGGCAACAAATGAGGTGAATCTGAAGATTCCAGACCTTCCTTTGGAAAGGCTACAATCAAATCAAGCTTCAAGTCAACTCACGCAGGGCTGAGGCCCCGTGCTGGTGACCAGGAGGCCCAGGGCTGGCACCCAGCCTTCCTTCACCCAGGTGCTGGGCTGGAGCATTACAGAAATGTCTCTGATCCTCCCATCACCATTCGAGGTAGCTGTGGTTCTCCCTGTTTCATAAACAAAGTAAGTGGGACCCTGATCCACCGAGAGGTCAGAGGTTGCCCCGGCTCTTGCCTGCAGGCTGATAATGGCCCTCAAAATGATTCCAGCCGCCTCCCATGTGCACAAGAACAAAGCCTGCTGAGCACAAGAATGCGGTGACTCTTAAATACTGACTGAGGGCCTGCTCCGTGCTGCACACTGCCCCAGGCACTGGGGACAGCACAGTGGACGGCAGAGATCAACCCTTGCCCCGGAGGGCAGACGCTGTGGGATGACTAGAGCCGTTCACCACCCGCTCCCGCTCCTCTCACAGCATGCTCTAGCCATGCCCAAAGTGGGGGCTTGCCCCAACCTGGGACTTGGCACATGCTGGTCCTCGCACCCAGGAAGCCCCATCTCTCCATCTCCACACTCCACACAAGGTCATCAGAAAGCCGTATGTGCCCCTCTGCACCCCGACTGCACAGAGGTACACCCTCCGGGCTCACTTCCACCACACCACTCAACATTGACAAGGAAGCCTGCTGCACACCTTCACAAACACCTGTTCCCAAAGCCTTTGGTGGCGTACAATCATCATAAAGGGCCGGGAAATAAAAGGGAGACGTGTAAGCCACCCCTTCGACCCTTTAATGACTCAATAAACTCACGGCTGAAGTCATTTATGAAAGCATTAAAGAAAACTCTTGCACGCACATGAATTCCACACCATATAATCACATCCTTACTAAACATTCAGCATTAGACACGCTCTCACTGAACTGGGATAGAATAAAATCGTAACAAACGGCAGAGTTTGGAGTTTGCAATGTTTGGAACCATGCAAAGCTCTCTCCACAGAACCTCAGTCTAGACAACAATCCTCCAGGGCGGACACAGGGCTGGTTCCCACGGCTCTGGGGGTCCGGGACCAAAGGGAGGGGGCCTGCCCGGACTGGCGGTGCCGAAGTCCAATGATTTGGAACACACAGACAATGTCCCACAGAGAGTAGGAACAAAGAAGTGACACCAACCTGGGTCCCAGAGGGAGCACTTAGGAGAGTGTTTGGGGGACACCAGAGGGAGTGACAGTGAGGCGGAAGATCAGAGGACCTGCACTGGGTTCCTCCAAGCAGCCCCCTAGAGACCGGCCTAGGGCTGCCGTGGCTGGGACAAGAAGGTGGGCGGGACCCAGTCCTTGCCCTCCGGAGCACGGGACCTTTGGGTTCAAGTGAGTTCACTTGTTCAACTTTCACTTTAGCAATTTCTATAATACAAACTTCGCCTTTACTGGAAATCCCACTTGGAGATGCTTTCTTTCGCACCTTGCTGGATTCCTGATCGTCTCCTCCTGTCTGAGCCGCTGTGTCTGAAACTGGATCTCTCAGATGCAGCAGGCGGCACGGTGACCACCCTCTGTGGGGCCCCAGGGAAGCCAGCGGGTGTGGGCCCCACACGACTCCGTCAGAGGCATCAGAGGGCAGGCCACGCTCGCCCGTCCTGCTTCCAGCCGAGTCCCGTGGGCAGCGCAGAGTGGCAGGCGCCCAGCCCCCTTGACCGTCCGTCTGCACTACTGGAAACTGGGGTTGGCTTGGGGGCACTTCTACTCCTGTCCCAGAGGAGGCCGGGGTACATGGCAGGGCAGCTGCACCCCACTTGGACGTGGGAGACTTTTTTTAACTTAAAGGAATGACTACGTGTCGTGTAGGCGGCAGTCTGGTAACTCGAGCAGGCTGTACGTCTAACTGCCCGTCTTCTGTGATGTTATTTGCACTCTGTGGCTCTCATCGCCAGAGCTGGCTCTGGGGAGACGATCTGCATCATACTAGCATCAGGCAGCACTAGGACCAGTGCAGATGCAGATGATCAGAGGACGTAGACACCTGCCTGGCAGAGGTTCCAGAACTTTCCACCAGCAGGGCCGCCAGCCTGCCAAACCCGCAGGCCTGCAGAGAGGTGGGTTTGTGAGGTCTCCCTGGTCCTACGGCAGCTGCCATGGGGGGCGGCCTGTGGCTGATGACACTCCTTTGCCTGAGCTGAGGCACAGAAGAAGCAGCACCCCCCACACCTGTCGACAGGGCTGCCCACGCGCCAAATCAGCCTGCGTTGCCCCTCACGACCCGACAGATCCTCCGAGTTCTCCAGGACAACAGGTAGGAAATGTTTTGTAGGCAGGTGGAAAGTGTGTGAAATTTTTGGGAAACATTTTTTTAAAAATCTATCAAGGAGACTTAAAAAAAAATACTATCAAGGGGATTTAGCCTTCTTCCCATCAGCAGCACAAGTAAATAACAGTAAGGATGTATCTTAATAACTTACTTAATTTACTTCCAATAATCTTAGGGCCCTTTCCTAAAAGAGAAACTTCCCCATGCTTTATCACACTCATTAAAAATACATGGACACCATTATATCTACAATGAAAAGAAAGATAAATCAAAGTAACACTGTTGACAACTGATATAAATACGATGCTCATAAAAGATTACAGACGGTCTGACGTGCTTTACGGCCTCCTCTTCGGCTGAAAACTACAACCTTAAATTGTCTCGTGGAATGAAAACCATCTTCAAGTTATTTAACATCTCACGAATGACTGTGAAGGCCATATGTTACACTCACAAAGTAAGGAGAGAGCTTATTGGCTCTCTGCTGGCTAGAACGTGACCAAACAATCGCTCGGCATCAGATATGTTTTGTTAAGAAAAATTCCATCATTTCCATGGTAATAGAGTAGGAAGATTTTACACGGGTTTCTACGATGTCTTTTAAAAAATTCTGTTTGTGTTCTGAGAGTTATTTTTACAGTCATGGAAGACAGTGAAATTGCATTTTAAGACTTAGAAGAAATGTTAAACAGGAATGATTTCCTGAAAACAAGGTGACACTGTATCTCACACACAGCATTTGAATGTGAGCTGTTTTTCTCAGAAGCAAGAGGTATGTGCTGAGGACAAAAGTGCAGCTACTATCTTCACCCAGTCTGCAGGATTCATATGAAAAAGGGGCTGGTTCTGTTGCTCCCCGGCCCCCTTTGGTGTTTGCTCTGTACCCAAGCCGCTGGGGAGCATGTCAGTTCTAACACCTTCTTTTATGCCACACGGGGTAGTGCAGCTCGTCTGGAATCGGGGTGGGATGGCTTCCAGCGGCGTGAGGCAGACTCCTTGCTGCCATCTGAAGAGACTGGACGAAGTCACCTTGGTCTGGGCCGACCTGCCCTGGTCCCCATCTCCAGAAGCGTCCAGAGGCTCCCCGGCCCCGCGGCGGGGCCCAGGGCTGCTGAGTGAGGAGCAGCAGCAGGCGGGAGGTTGGGCCGAGCCGGGAAACGAGCAGCTTCTGCTCCGAGGCGGCACGGGCGCTGTCACGTGTCAGGCGGGCAGGACAGAAGGTGGACGAACTGGGCGGTGTGCCCGGCCCGGGAAGTGGGTCGTCGTGGGCTTCACGCTCAGGGTGCTGCCAGGCTCCCCCAGGCTTCACAGTCCCTGTGCGCTGCACACACCTGCAGCTGCTCCTCTTCCGCGGCTACATGGGCTTGGCTGGGCTTTATCCGTGGCTAGATCTGCCTTCTCCAGGAGAGGCCCCGCCCGGCCTCATGACCCCGGCTGCCCGCACAGCCCCAGGGGAGAGGACACGCGCCTCATTCTTCAGGAGCTTGAGGCTGAGGCACGGACCCTTCCTAGTGGTTGTGATGACCGGCAACCCAGGACTGGACTTCAGAAATCGTGGGGACGACCCAGCATTCTTCCCACTGCACTCACCCACCTGCCTACTCATGACCAGTCGCGGTGATGCTCCATCGGCTCAGGGAAAGGGACCTGCGGTCTGCAGCAAGAACGCAGGTGTTCTGCCCCCACCCACCCCCACCGAGACGCTGGACAGCCGAAGCCCCTGAACTGCCTCGCAAGTCACACCTTCCCGCTGTCCTTTCAGACAGAAGCCCTTCCATCAACGTGTCCCCCGGTGATGCTCCTTGGCACCCCAGACCACTTGCGGGGCCGATGCCACGTAATTCCACCCCAGGCTGCACTTGGACCCAGGTGAGCAGGAGGAGGCCCTGCGGTGGGCTCCACGTGTCACCTTTGCGTCCCTGGTCCTCAGCCCAGAACACTTGCTCCTGCCTCTGGCTGAGCACATTTCTCACCTCGCTCACACTGCCATTAATCCTAAAACCTTAGACAGTCTTGCTCCTGCTCTGCTTTATTCTTCTCTGCATCACATGTTGGACCCTGACATTTATATTCTCATTCCTTATCCATCTTCCTCTCTAAGATATAAGCCCCTGGGAGGCAGGGGCCTGTCCGTTAGGCCCATTGCTGACCCCAGCACCCTGTCCTGTGCCTGACACACAGTGGGCCTGCAGGAGACACCGGTGGATGGAAAGAGTGAATGAATCCACGCAATGGGATGGTACACACCAAACAAAACTCATGTTTTAGAGAAAAAAACCAACAACATGGGAAATAGCAATGGTTGCAGAGTAAGTGACAAGGCAGCTACAGAAGAGCCCATGGGCGGGGACCCTGGAAGGGAGGCTGGGCAGCTGGAATAAGAAAGCCGAGCCCACCACTGTCACCTCAGTGAGCCCGTGAACAATGCCTGAGAGTGATTCTTTGAGACCCAGAAGCAGGGCAGACGCTGAGTGACAGGCAGGCTCCCGGCTGGAGAAACAAGTGACAGACCAACGGGCTGTGTGGGGAACAGCTGATCAAGTGGTCTTGGCTTTTGCAACAATTCAATTTTATTTCTCCATGGGCATATATCACTTTGATACAAATAAAAGTGTTTGTTTAAAAAAAGACTTACGAGTTGGGAAAACCCCCAAAAACCCCCAAATTCAGGGGCCTGTCCGGACAGTCCTGGACCCCACCCCAAAGGACGTTTGTATAGAAAAAAGGACTAGAAGTGAGTACATAAAAATGTGAACATTGGGTTTAATTCTCTTTAAGATTATTGGTATCTTCCAATCGTGATTAACAGACATAAATGACTTCTACAGATATTACCTTAAACCACATGACACTGTCAATATTCAATCAATTTCATATGATTAACCCAATGGAAAACATATTTTATAAAACAGGGCTGCTTTGCAGATCAATAAAAAGTATTTCTATCCTTTGACCCTAGTTATTTTGTTTCTTGGATTTTTTTTTTCTTTAGGAAAGAATCCAAAATGTGGATACAGATTTATATGCAAAGTATTCATAGCAGAGTAAAGTACAATGGCAAAAGCTGGAAAAAATCTAAATAATTAAGAATAAGGGAGTGGAAGGAATGTCATATAGACATTTTAAATGATGTTTGGAAGAACTTTAAGTGATCTGGCTCAGTTTAATGTCAGGGAAGAAAGCATGATGATATATATAGTAGTATCTCCCCATGTAAAAATGCATGAAATCTGCACACCCATGTTCACAGTAGAATTGTTCACAATAGCTAAAATGTGGAAGCAACCCAAGGGTCTACCCACCAATGAACAGATAAGCAAAATATGGTCTAAGCCTACAATGCACCATGGTCAGCCTTAAAAAGGAAAGACATTCTGACGCCTGCCACAACCTGGGCGAAATAAGCCAGTCACAGGACACACATTCATGATTACACACTGATATGAGGTCCCCGGAGGAGTCATGTTCACAGTGACAAAGTAAAACAGAGGTGGCCAGAGGCTGGGGGAGAAAAGTGGGGAGTCAGTGTTTAGTGGGTAGTTTCAGTTTTGCAAGATGGAAAGGGTTCTGGGGATGAAGGTGGTTACACAGCAACGTGAATGGACTTATTGCCACCGACTGTGCACTTATAAAGGGCTAAGCTGGTAAACTTTATGCTGTGTATGTTTTACCACAATGAAAGAAGTGGGGGAATGCATTAAGAATAGAAGAAAACACTCTCTGAGGCGGTGCGGCACACGGAGAGAACCCCAGCTCCAGAGCCGACCCTGCCCAGTGTCCACTCCCAGCTGAGGCGGCCAGGCGGGCCCTGACTCCCTGTGTCTGCTTCACCCCCTCGCTCTCAGGGGGCCTCAGCTAGGTCAGAAACTGCGGGAGGGCTGGGGCTCCACAGGTCTCACTATGAGCACTGGAGGAGGTTCTTGTCACCACACCATTATCACAGGGCTTAGGTTACCATTTCCTTCTTCATACCTTCCTGTATTTTGCAAAACATTCTCCATGAATATGCACTTCTTTTAAAGTCGGGATAAAGTGTAATTCACATGAAAAACAGTGTCACCATAAACAGAGAAAGACAAGTCACAGACCAGGAGAAGGTACTTGCAACTCACACATCCACAAAGGCTGGGAGCCCTCACAGGTATCTGCAGACAAGGAGGCCTGAGGGGCTGATAGCATTCAGTCGGCTCCGCGGGGGTGAAGAGGCCTGGTAACACCGGGGTCAGCAGGGACTTGCCCCAAGGCTGCTGGGCAAGCACAGGGATTGTGGCGGCACCTGGAAAGTGGGGTACGTGCCCACCCTCCGTCCAGCGCCTCCGTGGAGAGTAGCCCGGTGTACGTGCAGGGAGCCGGCCACAGAAGGTGACTGGCGCTTTGCGTATAAAGGAGCGAGAAGCAAGCAGCATACTCGTTGGACATTAACAGGAGGATGACGCCTGAGCAGGGCTATGTTCACTCCACCGAAGATATTCATTTCCTAGACTGATGTCATAGCAGCTTCAGTGAATGAACTGAGGCTGATGTAATAACATAGATGAATCTTAACCCCAAGACATTAAGCCAGAAAAAGCACAGAAGACAAAACTCGATATAGTACCACATATATACAATCTTACAACATGCAACACAATAGTACATTGGTTAGGAATCTCCATATAAATGGCAAAGATGAAAAAAAAGTCACAGTCCCCAGAGGAGATAGATGGGTGCAGTGTTTTGGGGCCTGGGGTCTGGGATGGACCTTCTTGGGTTCACACACCTCTACTGCTCCCCATCAGGGCGACTGTGACAAATATCACGGTGCCCCAGTGTCCTCATTTATACAATGGGGTATTACTAGCATGTGCTTTGTAGTGATATCAAAAGGATTACACGGGCTTTTGTAAAGAACTAAGAATAGTGCCCGGCCCACAGAAAGCATTCCATAGTGTTTGCTGCTGTTCTTTAATTTTTTTTTTTTTTTTTTTTTTTTTTTTTTTTTTTTTTTTTTTTTTTTTTTTTTTTTTTTTTTTTTTTTTTTTTTTTTTTTTTTTTTTTTTTTTTTTTTTTTTTTTTTTTTTTTTTTTTTTTTTTTTTTTTTTTTTTTTTTTTTTTTTTTTTTTTTTTTTTTTTTTTTTTT
>PVKE010015618.1:0-33182 GCA_004027555.1 Craseonycteris thonglongyai
AAGAATAGAAGCAAGTTTTAAATACTTTTAAAGACTGGCAAAATATTTTAAAATGGCTGCCGTTATACTGTCTTATTCTCGCAAGCCATTTGTTTCTTATATCTTTATTTATTCTTTGTCTCATGACCTCATTTTATTTCAAACCCCATCACAGTCCCGCTGAGTCCAGAACTCACCTGAGTGAAGCACAAAGGGACTGCTGCCCTGTCTGTCCCTATCATGCCATCAGTCCGCCCTACAATATCAGCCCACTAGACACACACACTCTTCCCAGCCCTACCATCCTGCCTGAGTTCAAGACTTCATTTCTTCTCAAATGCATTCTCTAAAGGGACCCCTTTGCTCTGATTTTGATGTTGCCAATTTATCCTGCATGCTGATTATTATGTCATCTTGCCTCTGCTTTCCAAGATTTAGAGCTGATTCTTGAATTATGCATCCTTATCACCAGGAGGATAAGAGATAGCAGTTTAGTTTGGTTGAGTAAGTGTTATCCATACTTAACCTGGGAAAAAAAAACAATCCCAGAGATTCCTGGAGTCTCTCCAAGACTTTCTGGATCAGTTTTGCGGAATAATCCTGGAAATCTGTATTCTTAGTGAGCATAACAGGTCAGCTTACTAGGTAGGCCTGTATGGAAACCCCGCCCTGCCCAGTGCATAGAACGCAAATGTGGTAATCTGAGCGTCCCAGTGAGGATGGCAACACCACATTTATGATCTGCAGAGAACTGGGAAGGTCATTTCACTTTCCTAACCACAATTTCTCATTCAACAATGGAGAGGTTGCCTACTTGCACTCATCATTTTTGTGAGACTAAAACATGAGGAGCCCACCCACACACATACCAAAAAAAACCAAAACACCCAGAATTTATTTATAAAAATATTGTGTATTTATTCTTACATCTTTACATTTCAGCCACCTTCAAATTACTCTGTGTCTGATGCAATACACCTATGGAGATGCTTTTGCCATGGCTCAAACCAGTTTTTGAATTCATCAATTTTGATGCCTTTTAATGTTTTTGCCATTTTTTTGTTTCACTCCTTCCACATCAGCAAAACATTTTCCTTTGGGGATTATTTTCATCTGGGAAAACAAAACAAAAAGTCATTAGGGGTGAGATTGGGTGAATAGGAAGGGTGGGGCAAAGGGGCCATGCCATTTTTGGTCAAAGATGCTGAACACTCAGTGCAGTATCAGTAGGTGCATTTTCATGGTGGAAGAGCCTGTCATCTGTTTGCCACAACTTGGGACATCTCTTCCCCAATCATGACACAACCTTCTCAAAACTTGCAGATAAAAACTTTGGTTGACTGTTTGACTTGGAGGAACAATACTGAGTGCCCAATCTCTCTCACATCAAAGAAAGATAATTCTGTATAACAAGTTGTATCAAAACACTGACATTTAAGGTATACTGCATCATTCCGGTTCCCTTTTTGATCCAAACAATTGCTTTGCTGCAACTTGATCAGAAGATTGATGGCTGCCTTTTTCTCCCCCTCTCACCAAACAGGCTCATGAAAAGCAGACCTGCATTTCAGAACCATAGCTGTGGTTTTGGTTTTCCTTCAGACATGAGTCAGTGGAGACCACTAGGATCAAATATAAAGGCATTCAGGGTCCCCCTGAGAAGTAACAGAAATGGTAGATACGTTTCTGCCTCACAGAGATGTTGGAAGTCTAGACTTATGATGAAAAGCCACCGGGGCATTGCCAAGAGGGTCCAATAAGAACACCTGCCTCAGGGACAAGAAGGGTCAGGTGTTAGCACCCCAAACACATATTTCCAGGATTGAGTAGAATTTGGACATAGTCCAGGAATCTAAATCCAAAAAGACCCAGGACACAGAGCAGCTCCTGGAAATTGAGCATGACCAAAGTAGGGCTTCCCGGGCTCAGGAACAGGGGAAGCTGGATCTGGTGAATGAACAGATCAGACGCAGTGGCCAACAGCTCCCTGAGCAGTAGCACCCCAGAGATGAAGTCGTGGAGCCAGGGGGTCAGCATCCTAGATCTGCCACACACTCACAAGTGTTTTCTGTAATCAGTGCTCTGCCCTGTGCCCACCTTGATTCCTCAGAGGACCTGGGGGGTCAGAACTTGCCCTCCTAATACTGTCACCTTGGGCATTAGGATTTAACGTATGAATTTTAGGGGGATACCAACATTCACTCTGTAACACCCACTTACTTCACTTTAAAGAGTACATTACTCCATAGGAGAAAATTTTCCATCATAAAGATCGAAGCATAGGCAATACTATATTAAAAACATGTAATCAGATCAAATTACATATCTGCTTATTTATGTATTGCAGCAGGAGGAGGAATACATGTTCTGTAGTGATTGTTATCATGTAACATCTAATTAAATGTTATTGAGGTGATCCTATTATATGAGAAATAAATATAATTATGTTTGTTCCAGGCTGTAGAAATGCTTACTTCGTGTATATTATATGCTAATATGCAATATAAAATGAATTTCTGCTTATTTATTCAAAAAGAAAATTCAGTTAGTATATTTAGCATACATTATGTGGTCTAGATGTTTGCAGCTTGATTGTCACTTTGGAGATATTTTAGGATATTGTGTTGAATCACTGAATCATGGAATAAGCTTTATGCTCAGAAAGTGTAAAGGGGAAATGGTTAAGAGGGAAGGATTTGTTCAACAGTTTACTAGAATTGAGTATTTTTGCATTTCTATATTTAAATTAAATTTTGATTCACTATGCCAAGTTGTTTCAAGCATTAGAAACTCATAATTATAGACAGATAGTTTGATATGAAGGACACTGTCATCAGCTAGTTTTGTAAAAGGAAACTGAGTCTCCAATGGGAGATTGTGGATGCTTGGTCCTACCCAACAAGACCTCATCTAAGATCCAGACTGGGGACTTAGTTCTTACAATGAGCTGCGTAATGTGGCTTCATGTTATTCATTTAAAATGTGTGTGAATATCTGTTAAGACATTTTTGAGTGGGAACAGGGGAGAAAAGGGACCTACAGCTCTTTCCATCAAGTTGTGATAATATCTAGGTATTGGAAAGCAACACAATGAGAAATATGCCTCACCTTCTGCTCATTTGCAGCCTTAAAGCCCTGATAGTCAGGCAAGTCTTTCTCAAGCTGACTGAGGACCCAGAGTGCCTGCTAGGAAGGCTGAGTCCCCTAACACTCACTGTGTGGGCAGCATGGCCCACCCTCATCCTTCAACTCCATTTGGAGGAATTATCCATAGGAGAGAACCAGTAAAGTATCTAGTGATTGCAGAAATGATAGAATATTCTTGTTCAGAAGCAGAATGTGGATTTTAAATTTTAGGGGTAACTACCTGTCTGCATCTGTGAAAATTCTATTATTTTTAAAATATTTAAAAAACAAAATCTCAAAATAACTTCCATAAATTAATTTGACCTTACCTAAAACCAAAATGGTATTTAATTTACTTGAAGTAGAGATATAATAGGTTCAAGTAGCAAAATATCTCTCAGAATCAATTTAAACAAGATAAGTCAAAAACATAGTTTTTTTTTATAGTTTTATATTAAAACAAATTTAATGGCCGCCTCTTTGTTTCATCAAATTTAAATATATCATTATAAACTTAATATATTTCCAAAAAGGTCATCATGCAATGACAACCACTAGTAATGTTTTCACATGTTTTCTTTGAGTTTTTCTCCTTCTTTGATTTTTAAAAAGGTGCTTTAGATTCTGTCACACCAGATGGAGGACAACTCTCTGTCCCTGCTTAAAGTAATATTTTCAAAGAGTTTCCTGGGAACTCTGAAGTTTTTTGACAAAGAGAAGACTCACCGTCTTTTGCTACTCCTGTGCAAACCAAAATTGACCAGGGTGATTGGTCCAGCAAGAGAGAGACCAGCCTGGCCAGAACCTTGGCTAGAGCAAGCATAACACTAAAAAAGGAAGCTTTTATGAAATATACTTGACTATGAGAAAAATTCCTGCCAGTATTGTACGAAGTTCATTGTCTATCCAGAAATTCAGAAACAAGTTAGAGATGGCTCCTCATCAGTGTTTTCTGACCTTGCTGACTACTGCCTTGCTTAATCCTAGGATGAAAGAAGAAGGCAATAAGAAGCTTCTGAGACATCAGTTCCATTGTAAGTTCATTTTAGGATTGAGAAACAGGCCAGAGTGTTTAAGACATATGTCCTAGGCCCCGTGGCTGGTGGAGTGGCCATGCCTCACCTGTCTTCTTGGATGTTTCTTTTATCTCTGTCTGTAAAACAAGTACATGGATTTTTCTTATCTGCCATCCAAGATCTAAACATGATAGTATTATAACTGTTGCAATTATAAAAATGTGATTATTCTAATATGAGTTATAGAAATTGGTTAAATTCGCCGTGTCCCTTCTTTTAAAATCACAGCTAAGATTTTTTCACTTGATTAAAATGTGAATTTTACAAACCATGAAAGCTTGTGTAAGTTGAAAAAAATATTGTGAGTAGGTATCTAAGGAAAAAAAAAACATGAAAAATTTAACTAGCAAAAGGATAAAATTAAATTAGATGCCAACATACACCAGGTTCATTACTATATCTTTAGATAAAAGACCTGAACCTGCTATGCTGAGCATTTTATGGGAAGTAAAAGTCATTAACACTCCACAAAACATAAGGAATATATTTGATAAACAGTTTTCTCTGTAGATGAAAATTTGTCCTGAGGTATAGTTCTACTGAGCAAATAAGACTTTTTTTTTTTTTTAGTAAATTTTATAAGGCTTTTTATTTATATATATTTTTTATTTTTTTAAGTTTGAGGCTATGTGCCATAGCATTTTAGGTTTTAAGCACATGTATGTTCATGATTTTCCTGATATGAGTAAAATGACTTTGGACTCCATTTTTTTTTCTTCCCTTTTATGTACATTTCCTTGATGGCCTGTATTGGCTATAATAAAAAGTTATGTGTAGCTTTCACTGACTACAACTCTAATGACTTTAAAGTATAGACCTGATAGAAGCACATTGCAGAGGAAAGGAGTGGCATTTTGGAGCTCTGCACTTGGATTCCTACCCTACCTTTTCCATATGTCAGAACTTTGACCTTGAGCAAATAATTGAAATTCTTTGAGTTGCCATTTCTTATCTGTCAAACGATATCTAGAATAGTAAAAACAGTTTTCTATAAGAAGTGAGTTTCATTTGGGATCTGTAGAATCAAAGAGAAGACAATTGACCCCAATTGGGGAAAGAAGATAATCCAACCTTAAAGATGCTTTGCAATGAGACCAGCCTGACTTATTAGATATTTTGAGGTATAGCAATTATAAAGCTGAGCAGAGAAAAGGGAGTCAAATTAAGATGAGCTGTAAAGCCAAGTTGAAGTGCCCAGTGTTGATGTAGAAAGGACTGGGGAACCATTAGAAGTATTAGAGGCATGGCTTGAGAAGTGAAGAGATAGCTGCTGGAAGACAGGAAGGCAGATGGATAAAAGGAATTGATTTGGGTTATATTTTGGAGTCTGGGGAGTAACTTAGGGATTAATACATCTAGATCTCTTAGGGTTTGTTTTTTTTGTGGGGGGGGTTTGTTTGTTTGTTTGTTTGTTTTTGCTTGTTGTGTGATTACAGCTAACATTGACTGAAAAAATGACTTTGACAGACTATAATATTTCCAAGATAATAAATTGTCCCGATCTCAAAGTTAGTCGAAAGCTGAATTTCAATTAATTTGTCTACATTGTTGTGCCAAGGTTATAGGTAAAGACTCACCACTGTTCCCAGCCAGTGAGAGATTCACCTCTGCGTGGATAAGTAAGAACAGGTGGCCATAAATAAAATCCAGCCACTAATCCACAAACCTACAAATGTGCTTGCATTTCAGATCAGAGAGCCGAGCTCCATACGGTTTCATGGTGATCTTTGATCAAAGTAAAGATGGCACTGATGTTAACATTATATTTTCCCAATTTTATTCCATGACTTGTTTTTGAGTCGTAGATCAGACAGAAACTAGAACCTCTTTTCTTTCGAGAGTTATACATCATGTCAACATATTAGAAACTCAGAATACTCTTATAGTAAGGAATTGTGTAACTTTATATCAACACCCAGATTCCTTAACTTTCTTTGTCTACAGGTAATTTCTCTTACAATTTATGTTAACATCTAAAGGAAATAGAGCTGTTCAAAACGATTAAGAAAACCACTAGGTCTAGGATATTGACTTTAACTGAAATAATTGACAAATTTGTTTTTCCTCCTAGGCTGGTGGCTCAATATTTAATTTCAGTGGAAACCACAGACTACAACTAAACATATTTGTGAACTGCATTTTAAGATTCAAAGATGACTGACAACATGATAGAAAATTCAAAGTTAGTTCTAATTTATTATAAAAGCCTAGCTTGGCCACATGTTAGATAGATAGCCCTTTCAGTTATTAGATGTATTTGTTTTTACCTACAAATATAACATTTTCCATCTAGAAGTAGTTATGAAACTTGAAAAATACAATGCACATGAGGATATTTTATCATTTCAAAGCCTCTTTTGAAGCTATATGAAAGAGAACCCCCACCCCCCAAAAAAAAATCACACACACAATGAAAACAGAATTATCTTCTGGAAGGCAGGCCCCTTGTAGTAATAGGTTTCCACTGCTAGGTAAGTGTTTTAGGAACCCATCTTCATCAGTGAACCAGCTGGTGTGAGAGACTGCGTTCCGCTTCAGTGAATTTTTTTGGAGACTTTTTCAACATTTCTGCTCATTTCATGATGGATGATTTAAACAACATGCAACATGACAATGCACTGCACTGTGTTCAGCAGTTTTTGATAAAAAATGGCACGACCTCCATGGCCCACCCTCCTTAGTCACCTGATCTCATTCGAGCAAATTATTTTCTTTCCCTGTATGAAAAACATCCTCAGAGGGAAACGTTTTGCCAATGTGGAAAAGGTGAAACAGAAAATCTGCAGAAGCACTAAAAGGCATCAAAATCAATGAGTTAAAAACTATTTTGAGGGGAAGCCGGGATGGCTCAGTGGGTTAAGCGCTCACTTTGCAGCGCAGAGGAATGAGGATCAAATCCTAGCCCCAGCCCAGTGCGGACCCATGTGTTGAACTGGGGAGTGCCCCCAGTTCAGTTCTCCCTCTGTCTCTGTATCTCTCTCTGTCAAAAACAATAAAAAAAAAACAACAACAAGAAAACTATTTTGAGCAGTAGAAAAAAAAGGTCTCAATAGGTGTATTGCACCAAAAAAAAAGAGTACATTGAAAGTGAATGAAGTATAAACATGTAAGAATAAATAAATACACATTTTATGAATAAATTCTCTTTTTTTTCCTGAGCAATTCCTCCTCATATTCTAGTTCAAAATATGTATGTACCAACTTATTTGTGTGACCTCAAAAATTTAAGCAATTTCTAACATATAAACAGAGTTGAAGGGACCCATTTAGGCAAACTGTCATGTGAAAGTTGGGTTCCTAAAGCTATAATATGGTTCAAATACGGGCCAGGAAGAGTCAGAACAAGCTTATAAAAGAAGGACTCCACAGTGGTATTCAAATCTCCAGTAGAAGGTGCAAATGGGTGGGCCCCAGACTGACTCTGCCCGCTGATATATCATTCTATTTAGGACAGTGTTTGTAAAAAAAAAAATATATAGAATTTGAATGATGTTATGTTAACCATAGGACCCACTACTTTTTTTTCCCACCTTTCATTTACCTAACTCTAGAATTACATTTACCGTATATCTTTGCCTGGTCCCTGGGAGCTTTGGAGGTTGCTAACCTAGATCTAATCTGTATCCTTAGTTAATCTCTTCATTGAGGTGAATTGATCTTTAGCAGGATATCATGAGGTCATGAAGAGATAAGACCCAAGCAGAGGTCTTAATTGACCTAGACAGGCACCCTTAAGCAGCCTGGAGCTGCCAAAGGATTCAACAACATATTCGGTAAACAAGCAGGCTGCTTAACTGATAGGAGGAACACAAGAACTTGAGACTGCTGAACCATAGCCTACAAGAAACACACAACTAAAAGTAAACCTACTGTCAGATCAATGTCCACATAATTATTTGATTTGAAATAATTACAGAAGACATATTAATGAATATATTATCTCATAGAATGTGGGCTTTATTTGTGTGTCTGTTGTGTTTTTAGCATACCTTACATAATTCTATTAAGAAATTATTTATTAGAATGAGAGAAGTCTGTCTCCCCGAGAGAAGAAATTTACCCAAGGTCATGCAGGTGAAACTAGAGTCAGCATTGCTGTTCAAAAGCTTCATGTGCTGTCTCCATTCCATACCTCCTGGGATGAGATTGCTAATGTCACAGTTTTCTTTCCGAGGTGACCTATTTGCACATGTGGAATCCACATTATCCGGTTTTCCAGTTTGATATCTGGGAAGGCCCGCCACCTAGATGTTAGCTTACAGCCCCTATTTTCTCCCTTTATACAGTAGGGGCAAGTGCTAGAGAGATTCATAAGGAACATTCTGTTACAAATGAGTGAATTTAGACTACTAACGTAGGGAATGTAAAAAATAAGTAATTTCTGTTCATTATGGCCCAGCCCAAGACACAGATTCTCTGATCCTCATTCAGCCTGTTCTAGGGGGAGCTAGTCTGTGGCTACGGAGACTTCCTTATCAATGGCTCAGTTGGAATCTTGAGCCAGGATCTCAAACTCGTAACTGAAATGATTTCAGCCTTAATATTTCTCTACCTTATTACTAACTAGCCCAGGCACCCTGTTTCTCTTAAACCCTATTAAAAATTCTAGGTGTTGTCAGTGATACCTATCAGCATAACCTTTTTAGAAAGCAAATGGGCACTATATAGTAATTTTAATACATGAGAATATAAAAGGAGTCTATAACGCCCATGCTGGGAAATGGAAATATGGTCATAAATTTATATGCAAGATTGTCATAACAGTGCACAGTTATTTATTATAGCAACTCTTACAAAAATATATGATGAGGAGATTTTTGATACACAATTGTGTAGCCATATGATGGAATACTATTCAAACATGATAAAATGATACTTCTGAAAAGTGTGTTTAATGATAGAGAATGTGCTAAAGATACACTGTTGAGACAAGACAAAAATTTTAAAAATGTATATATGTGTGTGTGTGTGTGTGTTTATGGACCCATGTGTATTGGATACCACAGGTCGCATTAGCCTATGAATACAAAGAGATCACATCAAAGTCCAGGTTACTGTGGATTTATAATCTTATAATCTTCTCACAAAGCAAATATTAGCACCAAATCCAAGGACACCATTTCCCATTTTCCCTGTCCTTCTGGTCAAAGCTCTTTCCACTGACGCTGCTTTGGACATATTTCATTAGAACTCTCTGGCAGCTGGATTACTTAGGCCTCAGGGATACCATTCTATTATAAAGAAGGTGCTCTTTGTTCAAACATTTTACTTGGCTTTTAATCTTGTATTCTAACACTGAGGTAAGGAAGTCAGGAAGAAAACAACAGTGTATCAAATACCTAATAACTTATAGACTTTGACTGGGCTTTGCACCCAAGTGATCTATCAATTCTCAGTTATCCACACTCTGTCTTTTTAATATGGGACTTCAACAGATCTGAGAGAGTTCTGCACAGTCATTTGAGACTTGTGGTGCTTTTTAAGCTCACATTAACTCTACAAAAGTAAGGAGTCTTAATTCTGACCCAGACCCAGTACCTGAGTAGGCTACTGGTGCCCACTGACAAATGTCACTAACATTGCCTGCCTGTCTGGATTTCTAAATAGTGCTGCTTCGAGTGGGACTCTATCTTCCCACCTGTTTGGACTTCTCTGAGGCCAGCAGCTTGCCTGGCCTCCCACCAGTTGCCTAATAACATTCAGTTGCTGGAACCCATGTTCCTCCTGCCCTCCTGGATGGCCTCCATCAGCAGCAGCTGTAGTTAGACATCCTACACCAATTACATTGTGGCAGACAAGTCTAGTTCTAAGCTCAAAGGTCTTCCCACCTATGGCTGCACCACTGCAGTAACCCTACTAAACCTGGGTATAACACCTCTACAATTCCTAAAACATTATGTAGCATGACATGCATGTTGTAGGATTTTTCACGATACTCCATGTTTGCCTTTTAGCTGTTCCAGTTTCTCCACATTACATTAATTGGAAGTAATGAACAGCTGTAAGTTGAGTGTATAGTTTGGAGATTAGAACTGATAAGAGAGAAAAATATAGGTGATTTAATATTCCTGTCTTCCAATCTGCTTCGCACTAGAGAATGGAGGTAATGCCAGATTGTGAAAAATAATAAGGCCAATTACTTTGTTCCTTGGTGTGATATACTGCACCTTTAAAACAAAATCACAGATCAGCGAGTATAAATTGATTGTTCTGTCGCCCTGGGTATTCCATGCCCAGATCATCAATTATAATTAGAGTCTGTATATTTGCTTTTTACAGACAGTGAAAACCACACTACCCTGAAGAGGAGTTCTTAGCTCTCAAGCTATGCCTGCTATACTGGTCTCAACTCTCCCTGTGCCCCAAAATCGTACCCACTGATTTATGTATTCTTAGCCCCAGAACAATTAAAGCAGAAAGAATTTAAATTACTGAGCCACTTACTGGTAAGACTAATATGGAGCCATCTTCTCACCATTGGCTTTATTCTTTCTCCATCCTTGATCCCAAGGGCTATTCTCAGAGACAACTACTGACCCCCACCCCCTCCAAGGCACCACTCTCCTCCTGTGTCACAGATAGAGGAACCATGAATTGCAAATAAAAAACAACCAATAATCACTTGGCCTTTGAGGAAAACCACAGGCATATACCAGGGTCACCGAACTTAAGAAGAAAGTAAAGTTTAAGAGAGCAGAAGAAACATCACAAGCTTAATCTTTTCAGTTGGAAATTCTTTACTCCTAAATATTGTCAACTACCCAAGGGGCTTCCATGCCCCTCTGACCAGATGCCTCCTCTCACTAAAGAAATTTACTTGTTGTTTAATACCAGTCTACGATGGTGGGCAGGGTGATTAGGAGCTACTGAGCATTCAATTATTCCTAGCTGCCCCTACTGCAGGAGTCCTATTATTGAGTTGTTATATTTTCTTGGGCCACAACTGTCAGGCTTCTCACATTAAAAACAGATTTTCTGTGTTTTGAAGTGTTCTTCTGGTTGTTTGGAGCTATGATGTCTGTCTTCTGTCTGATCTTCTGTTTCCAGAGGTGTTAAGATTTTTTTTTTCAAAAAAATATGTTATTAAGAAAGATTTGCAGTGGGATGCAGAGGTTGTCATCTTTTTTCAGAAAGCCATCTTGTTCTTCCATCAGCAGTGTCCTTTTCATCTGGCTCCCTGGGAGCTACCTTAGGTAGTCATAGTTAGAAACAACATTTCAGACACTCTCTGGTATCAGAGCAATATGTGTTCTCATTGTAAGATCATTCGAAGACATGCAGCAAACACCTCTCAATCAGCTGAGCTTGATGCATGCCATGCTTTTATAATTGCCATGCTCCCAGGGAGCTGGAGACAGGACATTTCATCCACCTGGATTGTCCCTGAACAGGATCAGCCATTCCAAGATGATGTTTTCCAATTCCATGTTTGCTGTATTCCATTCTCATTTATTTTAAAATTCCATATTAAAATATAGGCTTTGAATTGAGTATAGAGGAATATCAAGCATTAAGTATCATCAAAGGGAACAAAATGAGACTACAAAAAAGAAAGGATGCTGGCCTGGAATTAGAATACCTGCTTAATGTCTTGGCTATGAATGAATTAAGCGTTTTGCCCAGCATCACAGACACTGCAGATATTATAGTCTCCCTTCACCATTTTACTCCTCAGAAAGCATGGCAGGGGCTTACTATATACAGGAATGCCCAAACATGTTAAGTTGCATACCTGGTAAATCTGTGTTTCCTCAGGGAAGTTCTATAGAGGCAGAAGGGAGAGATCATTCAACATTCATGATGACATTCAAAGGGGGCACTTAAACACATCTCATCGTGTATGACAATAGATGCCCATCTCTTTATATTAAAAGGAGAGTTAAAGAGTTTGGTTTATTTCGTGATGGCAGACTCATGCTAAACATAATTTAGAGAACTTGGTACAGGTGGAAAATTGAGTTGAGATATAAATATATTATATCTTAGCACATAACTGATTATTAATTTTTTGATAAAAATGTTCACAAAGAAAAAGCACCAAAATGTATATAAAATATGTATATAAAATAAAACATGTAGGTATATTTACTAGAAATTCAGGTAGGAGTTTATGCTGCAGGCTTGAGGAAGAACATTTTTTCTCTGAGAAATCTTGATTTTTGCTCACAAGACCTTTTGTGAGAGTAGGGCCCTACACTTTATTGAGAGTACTTTCCTTTCCTAACAGTCAGGTGATTGTAAGTGTTAACCACATATACCAGATACCTTCACAGCAACACCTAGATTAGTGTATGATTAAATAACTGAGTACTATAGCCTAACCACTCTGACACATAAAACTATCACGTTTGACAAGCTGTCAATAAACATTTCTGCTGATAATGGGCAAATATTCTGTTTGTCAGTGAGGATGGGGAAGAGTGCTGGCCTCTATATACATGGTCACAAAGCAAGCAGATCGGGAGCCCAATTAGGAACTCAGACCCCACCCAGCAGTTCCCCTCTTTGGGGCTATCAGAGAATTATTTAAAACAGGCCAGGGTCTAGAATATATGTCTTTTCTTATATTACCCAAAATTCAGAAACATGGCTCTGCTTAACTACAAGGGAGGCTGGAAAACATAATCTTCCTATGTGACCAAGAAGAAAATGAGATGGTTCTTTTGGACACAAAGCCCAGTTTTGCCTCTTAGGGATTTTTCCTGATTTTTTTCTCAGATATATTCTAACCATCTAGACTGTTAGACTCTGAAACATATTTTCTGAAGTACTAATGAGAAAACAAACTATAAAATAATAAATATAAAAACACTAAAAATTAAGATTTAATAAATTAGTTATTAAAATAAATCTGAATAACTGAATTTTCCTATTAAGGGATAGAAGTTAGGTAAGAAAACAAAGCACAGCTGTGTGTTGTTTAAAAGAAACTTTTTTTGGGAAAGCTGAGATGGCTCAGCAGGTAAAGCGCTCACTTTGAAGCCCCGAGGACCGAGGATCGAATCCCGGCCCCAGCCCATGCGGACCCACATGCTGAACTGGGGTGTGCCCCCAGTTCAGTTCTTGCCGGGGCCTATGTGGGAGGCTCCTGGCCCAGTTCCTGCCCTGCTCAGCCCTGTGCCTGCCTGTGGAGTGAAACTATATGGAAAACTAATGCTGTCAACTATGGAGACTGCTCTGGGCCCTCCCCCTTCTCTCTGTCTCTGTTTCTCTCTGTCTCTGTTTCTCTCTGTCAAAAATCAATACAATAAATCTTTAAAAGAAGCATATTTTAACAATTGAAGGTAAAAAAAATAAAGGAATAGAAAAGAGATACTAGTCAAATGCATTTTAAAAAGGGAAAGCATAAAGTTAAAAAAGAGTCTCAGTATTAATGAGGTGCAAGATAATGTTAATGGGGTGAATCAGAATAAAGAGGGGCATTACAGAATGATAAAAGCACAATTTATCAGAATAATAACCAGCCATTAACCAATATAAACCAATCTATTTAGCAACTAAGTATATAAAGTGAAATACCTTAGATTAAAAAAAAAAAAGAGTTTGCTACAAATACAATTATATAACTATCATTCAAACCTTCAATATATCCTTTCTCATAGTTAAGGAGATCTCTGTGTGTATGTATACACACTCACACACACATACACACACACACCATCATCAATACCATAAATAACTGAGAGTTTAAGTGCATTTTCTACAGATTAGTGAAGTAAAATAAACCACAGACAATGGCAGAAATTATAAAAGCAAGCTAGCCAGATAATATGTTCTGGTCAGTGACTCTTTTTATGTGCCTCATTTGTTTACTTCCAAAACATGTCCTCAAGTGTCTCTTACTA
Source organism: Craseonycteris thonglongyai (assembly GCA_004027555.1). Classification (NCBI taxonomy): domain Eukaryota; kingdom Metazoa; phylum Chordata; class Mammalia; order Chiroptera; family Craseonycteridae; genus Craseonycteris; species Craseonycteris thonglongyai. The sequence continues at coordinate 14,027 of PVKE010015618.1, forward strand.
AGTAAATCCCATTAAACACAATAATGGACTCTGTGTTTAGGCCCTATTGATGCAGTGCTGATACATGGTCTACTCACTGAACTACATGAGGTTGGGAGTTGGAGACTTGTGCTTGGAAAAGGGTTATTTCTGGAGACCAAAGACTTGATTTGAATGCTAAACCTTGCCATCACTAAAGTAATTTAATGTCTCTGATAGATTCACTACATATCTGGAATTACTAACTTGCATTAAATTCACACTATTATTTATCATTTGTATGATCTTAGTCAATTTGCTTAGCCTTATTGGGGGTGAATATTCTCCTCTAGAAGATAGGGAGACAATCTCTAAGGATGTAATTTTGTCTATGACTTTAACCACCTTTTACATAATGATACAATTAGTTCATCTCCTAGACTCCCAAAGGACTCTGCAATCCCCCTTTCATGTAAGGAACTATACATTTGTTAAAATAACTAAAAAGCCAACTGAGACACCATTTGCAAAATAAAGAAATTATTTTCCCAAAAGAACAATGAGCGGTTAATTCAGGCAGTGTTAAATAACAAATTCTGTTCTATTTATCAAATTTCCAAAATGTGGCTTGGAAATTTGTCACAGGCTGTTTTGAATTTTGTATCCACCAGTGGTAGTGCTTAATACAAACCTTGGCTTAAGGAGTGATCAATGCTTATTAACTATCTCCTTTCTTTAATATCTAGAAATAAAATGAATTTGATGACAGTGCATATTGGTCTTGCTGCCACAAACTCACAACAATCCACTGGGATTTTCCTATTCAATAAATGTCTTCCTGATGAAGCAAAATGACTTCCTTTCCCACATATATATTATGATTGAAAATGGGGAATTGCCGATCTACAAAATAAATTGTCACACCGGAAGAAAAATGTCAATATGTGCTTAGACATGTAGGGCACAAGAGGAATTGAAATGTGCCTTGGCAAGCAAAAAAGAGAGCATTGATGTTAAAAATTCTAATAAATACCTGGTAGAGGGGGAAAACATCTAAACTAGGAAGTGGAAGAAGGAAGTAAATGTAACATTGGTCTCAGGCCTATGCAATCTGTAAGAGAGAAAAACTGACATGCAAAAAGTAAATAATTTAGCAAAAAGAAAAAAAGAAATGCTTGAATTGAGAAAGACACAACATAGTAGATGTGTTGTTTTATCTACATCAAATGTTTCTGTGAAAGCTAACCACAGAAGTTCTCAGAAGGAACATTCATGCAGCTTAACCTTTAAGCTGCTATATACACTGGCACCCATACATATACATGCTGAGAATTTAGGAGATCTCAAACTTAATGTGCTTAGGAATGACCTGGGAGTTTATTAAAAATGCAGCTTACAGAATTTGCATTTCTAGCATGCACTTCAGCTGATTCTAATACAGACGTACAATGCAGAGATCAAAAGCCCTCTCTTGTTCTATACCCCATCATTACCACTAGAGAGAAGAATTTCCTGCTAACGTTTTTATCTTGTTTCCTGGGTTGGATTATAACTTCAGAACAACAGAGGGAATGGAATATCACCTTTTTAGTTATGTGGCAGAACCCACCACAATCTGAAAGAGGTCTCTGTATTGAGCAGAACATCAGTGGGACTTTTTCTAACCAATCAATTGTGGTTACAAGAGAAGAAAGAAAGTAGCAGGAAAGCTTGGCACAAGATTTGGAATAAACAGACTTGAAGCATGTCTGAAACAGAAGATCATATAGCCCACAGTGCTAAGAAAATTCCTAATTTCAGCATTCTGAAAATTGGGGAATTATAGCAGCTGATGCTTTCGCTGTCTTCCAAATATCTATTAAAAAGCATTTGTATAGAACAAAATAGAATTTACTTTGAGGGATTACTAAGTAATTATTCTTCTTCAATATCAAGTAGAACTGGAAAAGGAAGACTGGTGTGAATTTATGAAGAACAGCTAAAAACTCAAAAGTTAAAGATGCTTTATTTGAAAAAGCTGACCAACGAATAGGAAAAGAAGATTCTGAGAATATGTTAAGTGTGTGTGTGTGTGTGTGTGTGTGTGTAGTAAAGATATAAAATAGTAAATAATTGTAAGAATTCCGGATGCCAGGATAGCTCAACAAGTTGAACAATTGCATTGAAACCACGAGGTCCAGGGATTGTATCCTGGCCCCAGCCTGTGCAAACCCATGTGCTGAACTGGGGGTGTGCCTCCCATGCAGGAGGCCCCCAGTTTGGTTCCCACCCAGTACAGCCCCACATCCACTTGTGTGGAATGAAATTATGTCAAAACTAATGAGATGCAACTATGGAGACAGCTCTTGTCCCTTTCTCTCTCTCTCTCTCTCTCTCTCTCTCTCTCTCTCTCTCTCTCTCTCTCTCTCAAACAATAAAAAAAAATCTTAAAAAAAATAAAAAAGGAATTCTATATAACGGGGAATAATAGCTTGTAAATACCGGTACTTAGTTTCTAGGAAAAAGATGTTTGTTCATAAACAACATAAACCTAAAATTAGCTTTAAATGAATTCTGCAGTAGATTATTTTGGTGGTTTACATGACTACTATGTATGAGAAACTGTGCTTGTGATTTTACCAGTTAAGATTATGTTCAGCTGCAAGTAATAGCATACCTTATAAAACAATGAAGTTGTTAAATTTGGGGTTTTATTTGTCTGAAGTGATGAGGAATGCAGAAGTGTAGGAGTCTGGGCTGGTACATCAAGCACTATAAACTCATCAGTGAATCAGATGATTAAGCATTTGATTATGTGGTTTCCATCTTCATTGGGGCTGCCTTGTAATTGCAAGATGGTTGTTCCATTCACCCTCCTGGCTGGAAGAAGAAGGAGGGCACCTAGCAATGGAATAACTCTTTATAAAAAGATCAACTAAATCTGTCCCTTATAAAGAGCTTTCTTGAAAGCATAACCTAGAAATTGTCTATTCCAATGCTACAAAACAGAACTGTGTCATATAACCATCCTAAATGGTGCAAGAAAGCTGAAAAGTGGAGTGTATTTCACTGGGTACATAGATACCATGAAAAAATTGTGGTAGAGGAGAATGGATATCAGTAAGGCAAATAGCAATGACTATGAAATTACATATATTGTCTCATTTAATATTTTTATAAATCAGGGAAGCTGGGTGGCTCAGCAGTTTAAGTGCTTGCCTTGTAGCCCCGGGATCTGAGGCTTGATTCCAGGCCCCAGCCACCTGTGTGAAACCATATGCTCAATTAGGGTGTGCTTCCTATGTGGGAGGCCCCCAGTTCAGCCTTCATCTCATGAGGGCGTGCCTCCAATGTGGGAGGCCCCCAGCCTGGCTCCTGCCCTGCGAGGCCACCCGCCCACCTATGTGGAATGAAACCATGTTGAAAACTAATCACGTACAGCTATGGAGACTGCTCTGGGCCCTCCCTCTTCTCTTTGTCTCTCTCTGTCTCTGTCTCTTTCTGTCAAAATAATAAAATAAATCTTAAAAAAAATATTTTCATTAATCATATGAATTTTATTTTTTAAACAGATGGTGACATTGAAACATTAAATGGTTAAGTAATTTACCTAAGGTAACATGGTTATTGAAAGACAAAATCAGAATTAAAGCCCAAATAATGAAATGCTAATATATTTTTCTGCCTTACTACATGTATTTCAATGCCTTTTGATGGTAGAGATTGCATTTCTTCATCCTACTCTGAAAATTTTTTAGGGCACAAGCCATGTCTTCAACATTTTTGTACCCCTAGTTCTTAGTCTGATATTTGACTGGTAGAAACCCAGAGATGCTAGACAAATATGGATTTAGAAACTGTAGTTTGAGCTCATAGAATTTGGGGGAGAGTTTTTTAAATGATTCTAATGCCTTTGTCAGGAGGCAAAGTATCACAAACACAAGAGAAAGCTTCACAGAGAAATGGAGACCGGTGCCATAAAGGATGCTACAAGAAGTTTCCACTTAAAAGAAGCAGTTAAGGAGAGGACACTGAATGTTAGTGCTAGAAGGACTAGCTGAAGTTGACTAGAGGAGAATTTGGCTTGTGGCAGCCGTGTTGCCATTCGCACAAAGGGGTCAGCCCTGTACAATTCAGTCCTCTTAATCATATCTTTGAGTGACATTTCTGGACTCTAGGGAATTGTCACAGTGTAGTCCCTGTAGTGAGTGAATTAATTTCATTTTCTCTAAAGAAGGCTCAGTTTAAACAAGGGGAAAATGTTATTATTTAAATCTCCTACAGCTTTGAACCCTTTATCTATCATTTATCATTTATCTATTAACATGAATAAAGGGAAAATTACTTAAAACAAAAATTGAAGCTGATGTGACACTGACCAAGTAAAATTGTTTTGGTTTAATAATATCAAACGCTCATAGTAAGAACAATTAGATAATAAATATTTAACAGCTTGAAATTCCATAAAATTTGTTGAAAATATCTTTGCATCTAGCTGCTTAAACATTTTGTTTAGTTACCACACAGATCAACTTATTTTATATTCAAGTTTTTAAAGAGCAAGAAATGGCAATTAAAAAAATTAAATAAAGTATAATTTAAGGATAAAATGGCAATATTGAGTCCATTATTCAATATTAGAGTAATTGTATCTAATGTTGAATATAATTAGGGTGACCAGATGTACCATTTTAAATGGAACAAAAAACAATGGTACTGTCTTGTTTCAAATGGTATGTCTGGTCAGCCTACTGACATGTTGAATTTAGCCCAGTGAGACTAGGCTGACAGCACCATTGTTTTCTGTCCCATTGAAAATGGTATGTCTGGTCAGCCTAAATACTGGGGTGACAAAAAAATGTACACACATTTTAAGAGATGTTATATCTATGTATTACTTTTTGAAGTTGAATTGAATTATAGTAGCAATGTATAGTATGATGTTTGCTCTAAACATGACATTAATCAAATGAGTGCTAGTGTCACTATGCCACAGGCAGGACAGCCAAAGAAAATGGCAAAAGCACAGTTGTAGTTCAAGGAATGCAAAACCATTTTTAAGTGGTATTTGAAATTTCGAGAACGTTGTAAAAGTATGACGACAGTGGAGGCATGCATATGCAGCAGAACCTCCAACATGCCTAGCAATTGCATGCATTTGTGATAAATTTGAGACAAATGGTCAATTGAAACGGCATGTGCAGTGACACAAGCAGACACTTCAGTCAACATTGCTCAAGCAGTAGTTCACTGTAATCAGAAGTGCTGGACACTGATGGTAACACTGTGAGCACCTCTTCTGATTGGAGAAGTCAAACATGACTTGTATTCATCTTTTGTTAGTGTATATTGAGTATTACAATTTTAATACAGTTTTTTTTTTCTTTCTTAAAGTGTGTACACATTTTCTGGCACCCTCTGTATAAATTTAATCAGCTTCTTAATTATATAACAGTAACAAATCTCAGTCTACAAAATATGCAGTGAATGTATATAAACGGCCATTTGTGTAGTGGGATCTAAGGGAAGATACTTTAAACATATAACCTGCATTTGAATCCCAGGATTTTTAGTCAGAAGCGGAGTACACCTTTTAACCTCTATGGGCCTTAGTTTTATTTCTAATGTGAGAATAAAAATAACATCTACTTTGTAAAATTGCTGTATGTTTTAGATGAGTTAAGATATGCAAAGTACATAGAGAAGTAACTCTTTAGATTAAGCCCTGAAAATTTTTGAGCTATAATATTATGTTTATTATTTGAATTTCTGTATTTTCTCTTTCAAGTTTCATTTTGCTGAGTTAAAGAAATGTATAATCACAGTTAGTTCATCATTTACTCCTGTCCCCTGAGGTTTATCTCTAAGATCCAGAAAGAGGTGTAGCTTAAGCAGGTTTCAGGTATTGGTACAGTTGGAGAGGGTAGAGGGGTTGGGCAACTCTTCTGTGCTCTTGCCTACTGGTTATTCATATTGACATCTGCTGAGACACCCTAATTATCATCATGTTTTCTTTCAGGCCACAGAGGTCATTGCTGGAACCTATAGTCCTCCCAACCTCATAGCTCACTTATGTTGGTCTCTTATTGTCTGTTCCTACCAGGAGGATGAGGAATAAATTGGTCTTTATAGCTGCTTCTCACCCTGGCACATCTGAGGCCCATCACTCTGGACACTTTAGGCGTTACACCTTTCAGTGTAAAGTGGAGCCCAGAGAGCCATAGGCATGAGGCACTCTGTGGTCTTGCTGCCTGCAGGGACTGTACTTACCAAGTTCAAGGCAGCCCTGTTTGGGAACTTGTTTCACTTCCTCTAATTGGAGCAGTTGGCAGGGTAAGAACTGCATGGCTTAGCAGCAGCAGTGTGCGTGATTATTTCTCAAGGTCATCTCCCCGGCATTTTGGCTTTCCTCCACTTCTTCCCTTCACCTCCAAAGTCTTCAACATATTAATCTGCAGGGGAAGTTGTGCTCTTTGTGTATACCATCATATTTATTATTTTATATTTCATTTCTTTCTGGGCCAAGGACTTTGCAACTCAAAGACTTTATTACTTTTTATTGCAATTCTCATAAGACTTCCCTTCCCTGAAGCAATGGAGGAATAAACAAAGGATAGAGGGAACTTGTAATAACAGAGATCACATGGAGTAAAACTTAAAAAAACTATTCAGCTATTTAGATTTTTCTTAACTAAAATGTTCTCTCTTTACCAGGTACTGTCCTGGAATCAATAATGTAAACACAAACTAAGCACGGTCTTTTTACAAGTTGCCTATATAGCCATTTGCAAGAAGATGGGCAGGTCAATAACTACAGTAATTAAAGTATGATGAAACTTAAGAGTACATAAGTATAAAAGAGTCGGTGAAAGACTATTTCTATTAGAGACATTATGTGGCAAAATAAAACCAGAGCTGGTTTTATTTGAAGTGAGGCCTTATAAATAAATGAAGTTCAGTGGGCTGCACATGAGCAAGGTGAGTTATTGCAAGAAGGGAGGGCATGTGGAGGTGGGTCTGGAGAAGTAGGTCATGCCTACATTATTAATGTCTGATTACGTGGCATGCTAAGCAAGGTGGGAGGTTTACTGTGCTTTTTAGTGGCATGTTAATGCAATGGGATGCTTTCCATCTTGGGCAAATTAGTCCACCTCTCTGAATCTCAGTTTCCTCACCTGTAAAATACTAACCCTAGAAAGAATGCTATGAGGACAAGTAAGGAGGATGTCATACAGAATCTCAAGTAAACCATTTGCAAATGGTAGTTGTAAGAAATAACAATGTACACTCTATTCATTTGCTTTGCTAATAATGTCTAAGTGGTGCAAAATTCAAATTTTCTAAATTCATCCTGACTCAGCTTCTGATGTCTGCACATCATCTTGAAAAGCTTATCTCACTAATAAGATGCCCAACAGAGTGATTATTTCTAGTCAAATATTTAGAAAATACATTATAGAAGGTTATCAAGACTATAAAGGAAGATAGTAGGAAGATGAGGGTAAGAACTTCAAAGTACTCAGATTTGACTGAATTCCAGCTAATTATAGGCAAAATTAGATAATAGTTTCCTCCATTATTTTAATAAAGGAGTCCTCATTGGTTTTCTACACTACTAAGAGTAATCCAGCTACTCTGGGGAAAGTCATTATGGCAAAAGACTCCACTAGTTTAATTTCCATTTCTTTATTTCTATTAAATAAAGGAAACTTGCATTAGTCCTTATGGTATTAACTGCTTAATGGATTTAGGAAGCATGTAGAAAAAAGAATTGTTCTTTGCATTTAAATGAGACAAATAACACTCTCAGGTGATTATGCATTTAGGGAAAAAAAGTTTTATCCTATTGCTACATTTTAAGTCTGCAAAAGTAATAAATTAATCCATTAGTGAGCTCAAGTGTGTCATCTGTTGTGCTGATTATCAAGTATTCCCAGGTGTTCTGGGGTTTATAAGAATAAATTGATGTGACTTTAAACTTGGTAACAGAAATATGCAGCATAAGGATCATAAGCTAAAAAACTATTCCCATACCAGTGCTTTTTATTAAAAAAAAACCAACTTATAGATTTAACTTTAAATTAAGATGTCCCCCAATATTGGAATGTTTTATCTTGTCAGAATAAGCAATAAAACATAATTAACAATAGAAATCATAATGTTGACACATTTTCTTTCCAATTGCCAGATTTTATGTATCATTTTAAAACCACAATACCAAATATTAGGCACCATGAACATATGCATTTATAGTAAACAAATAAATTAACTGATTTATTCAGATATAATCCATCCATTTGTGTATTCAGTTAACAAAAATGCATTGAGCAGCTACTACCTGCTAGGTAGGGCACGTAGTCCGGAAGGAGGGACGATTGCTAGATGAATGACCACAAGATAGAATTGAAGAAGCAAAGTGCTGCTAAAAGGATGCATGTCGAGAATTGCGTGAACTGAGTCTGAACAACTGAGGAAGGAAAAGCAAATCGTGAAGATCCAGAGCTCCATAAAGCACGTTATGTTGAACCACTTCCATTTGCTCCACAGATGGAGCTTAGTTTGTATGTAGAAAATAAGTAGGGGCTGCGCTCAGGAGTGGAGAACATGATCGCCATGTGCAGCTGTGGATCAAACCTCATGGAGGCTTTTCTCTACAGCAGGCTTGGGCAGACTTTCTCAGGACAAGGGCTACTTCTCATTTTCTCACAATCCACTACTAGCTATTCATTTTTGCTTGCCCAAGTACACACAGCCACCCTGATTGTAAAGAGCTGATTCTGCCTCTAACAGCTAAACATGTGTGTGAAAAACATGTGTTTCTTTTATGTTTAGCTGCTTAGCCTCTAGGCCCTGGCATAATGCGGCATCCACTATGACACTTTTTTCTTAATTCAGGCAGTCACCCTCAAACTGTTTAGCGGTCCACCAGTGGACCGGGATTGATGTATTGCCTAGCCTTGCTCTACAACCTTAGTGGCTGTGCAAGCTTCTCCCCACCCCCAACCCCCAACTCAAAGGACATTAAAATAAGAACTTCCTATAAGCAGTCACCTGTGTAAGGCCTTGGTTGGCTACAGGTGTAGAATGTAGAAAGAAAAGACTTTACCTATTTCTTTCTTTATTTTCTGCCTAGCAGGTGATTCACAATCTAATGAGGAATAGACTATGTAACTCCAAATATAGTATAGAGTGTGTGTGTGTGTGTGTGTGTGTGTATGTGTGTGTGTGTTTATTGTTAAATTTATTGGGGTGACACTGGTTAGTAAAAATTACATAGGTTTCAGGTGTACAATTCTATAGTACTTTGTCTATGTGTTAACATTACGTGTTCACCAACCAGAGTCAGCTTTCTCCCCATCACCATATATTTGGCTCCCCTTCCATTTTCTACCGCTTTCCCCACTTACCCTCAGGCAACTACTAAACTATTGACTGTGTCCATGAGATTCTGTTTCTTTGTTGCTTTCAGTTTTATACTCCACATATGAATGAAGTCATATGGTTCTTAGCTTTTTCTGCTTAGCATGATGATCTCAAGTTTAATCCACGTTGTTGCAAATGGCAGTGTTTCATCTTTTCTTATAGCTGAGCAATATTCCATTGTGTAAATGTACCACTGATTCTTTATCTCATCATCTATCAAAGGGCACTGGTTGTTTTCATGACTTGGTCACCATGAATAGTGCTACAATGAACACTGAGGTACATATGTCTTTATAGACTAATGTTTTCAAATTTGGGGGGTAGACATCCAGAAGGAGGATTGCGAGATCATATGGTAGCTCCATTCCCAATTTTCTGAGAAACCTCCATACCATTATATCAGTTGGGCCAATTTGCATTCCCACCAGCAGTGTATAAGTGTTATTTTTTCTCCACAGACTCTTCAGCACTTGTTGTTCCTTGTCTTATTGATTATAGCCATTCCAGCAGGTATGAGGTGGTATCTCATTGTGGTTTTGATTTTCACTTCCCTAATAGCTAATGAACTTGAGCATTTTTTCATATATCTGTTGGCTATTAGTATGTCTTCATTGGTGAAATGTCTATTCTGGTCTTCTGTCCATTTAATTGGATTGTTTGTTTGTTTTGTTTTTTGCTGTTGTTGTTGAATTGTATGAGTTCTTTACGTATATATTTTAGATAATAGCCCCTTATTAGAGATATTGCTTGCAAATATTTTCTCTCTGTTGGTTGGTTACCTCTTTGCTTTGTTGATGGTTTCTTTTTCTGTGCAGAAGCTTTTTAGTTTGATAAAGTCCCATTCATTTATTTTTATTTTTACTTCCCTTGCCTTTGAGGTCAGGTTCATAAAGTCCTCCCTGAACCCAAGGTGGGAACCTATTTAAAATACTCAGAAAATCTGGAAGGCTAAGGTGGCAAATATAGCCTAAGGGAAAGCATTAGAGTTTTCAAACATGATTATTATTATTTTTTTACATCTCATATCATGAGAAAGAGAATTTGTAGGTTTATGAGAAAAAGATTGAATGAACATTTGCTTGTCATGTGCTTGTCATGGACTAGAATGAACTGAATAATGATAATTAGTTTAGAAAAAACAAGTGATTTCGACTCATTAGACTATGATAACCTTCATAATTATCAAGTGTCCTTAATCTATATAAACACCCTAATAGCCTTCTCAGTATCTTTAGTAGGCCTACTACTATATCGATCCCACCTAATGTCATCTTTATTATGCCTAGAAGGGATAATACTATCAATTTTTGTCATAGCATCAGTAATAATCCTAAGCACCCACCTAACCCTTGCTAGTATGATAACAATTGTACTACTAGTATTCGCAGCTTGTGAAGCCGCCCTTGGCCTATTTCTACTAGTTATAGTATCCAACACCTATGGTGTAGACTATGTTCAAAACCTAAACCTCTTAAAAGGCTAAAAATAATCCTCCCCACTACTATACTAATATCCCTAGTCTGACTCTCAAAACCCCCTATAATCTGAATCAGTCCCACAATCTATAGCCTACTAATTAGTCTCACAAGCCTCCTTACACTTAACCAATTCAGCGATAACAGTCTAAACTTCTCCCCTATATTTTTCTCAGACACACTATCCGCCCCCTAGAAGCACTTGAGGAAGTGAAGAAGGGGCGGAGAAGATCTCAATTACTTAATTAGTTATGATATAGATATATTTCTACTATTATAATTCAAGGCATAATAATTCTATTTCTAAATAAAGATTGCTGTCATAAAAATGGAGCATGTGGGTTATTGCAAGCATTCAGAGATAGCTTCCAGAGGAGCTGTGCCTTGAAAGGTAGAATAAATTTATAAAAGGAAGAGATAGATGTTCATTAGACTAGTGGGATGGCTGGAACAAAAGCATAAAATGAGTCAGTATGTGGGCTTTTTGAGAAAGAGCTGGAAGAATATAACGTGTACAGAGTTAGGGGGAATACATGGTATTTTTAAGTGATTTTCTACAGGAAAATTTTAAATATAGAGCTACCTTCTGCGTTTGAAGGACTTTTTGTAATGTGATAAAAATTAATACCTTTGCTTAAAACAATATAGAGCAGACTAAGCCAAACTGGTATTGACTATGTATAAGCCTAATCATCAGGGTCCACAAGTGCCCGCCACTAAATATAAGCCCAACCTAAAGAGCAGTTGCTAAAAGGAGAAATAAATGTGCCAAGTCAGCCTTGTGTTGCCTTATCCCATTTCTTCATGGTTATCAGGCATTGCTTAAGAATTATCCCAGCCTATCATAAATTGCACTATCTCAACTGCTGCCCATTTCCCGAGTCCTAACCTAAAAGAACCTCTTTCTGATTATGACTTTAATTTGCCTCCTACAATGAATTATCTTTGCTACCTTCTTGGCATGGACTTTCTCTTTTCTTACTTCATCCTGGATGAAGCTGTTGGCCAGCTCCACTATATCACTGCAATTGGATGCCCTAGTAAAATACCTTGGATGGTTGGTCTAGGACCGAGAATCTTCTACCTCACATAAATGTCTTGAGTCTTTGTTCTCTTTCGTTCATCTTTGTTGGCAAATGGGAAGCAGATTTCTTTTTGAGGCTCTCCATGTTACCAAACATGTATCTATGTTGGGAAGTAGGAGTTGTTTTTTCTCTTTGTTTCCATTGTCTTCTAAATTAATATTCATCATGAAGACACTGAAATTTTGAACTTAGGAGTATGACAAAAGCCGTATTTGTTAACTATTTGTTAACAAAGGCTTTAATTAATTAGTGTGGCAACTACAAATGTATGTAACGCTAATTGAACTCTTTCTCTCCTTTATTTTGTTTTGTTTGTTTCTGAGTAGACTTCATCTAGTTTATTATAATTCTTATGTCTATTAACCATAATCTCTTATGCATGTCTTCATTGATACTAAAGTGACTTGAAGTTGGAAATTTAGATTTAGTAAATGTATACAAAATGGCTATTTAAAAGTTTGTTTAATCGATCTGAAACTACTAAGGGGTAAATCTTTAAATAACATATATATTAATATTTTAATTACTATAGAACATATAATACTTCTAATAGTTAACTGTTTAAGTGAATCCTAAATTATATACAAAAATCATGTGATGAAGAAGTGCATATATTGGACCTCTTCAGATATTAATCTGATGATTTTGGACTCCAGGATTACGGTATAGACTCATATAAATGGTAATTAAGTATGCTTTGATTTGGGAGAGTTTTCTAGAAACATTTGTTGATATATATTTTTTCAATATCAAAAGAGTTACGACCAGAGGTGTAATGTTCCTTGGAATCTTCAGAAACTGAGGTGATAGAGAACAGGCTGGATATGCTCTGAAAGAATACAGCTATCATATGCAGTGAGCAAAAGAGTTCTTCTAGATGATATTTTATTCATTCAATAAATATGTATTGAGCATCAACAAAATGTCAGACTCTGTGATAGGCTGGAGTGAAAAATTAGTGCCTAAAAGAGACAACTACCCTTCACTCCTAGGATTTAAGATACTTTTCCACCCTAAGCATCTAGGAATCTATAAATATGACCTTAATTTTTCATAGAAGCTTATTTTCTTCAGGTATTAAATAGGGCTCAGTAGCAATACTTTACAGGCTAAAATTTTAAATTATATAAAATAAAGTATGTGGAAGTACCCACTGAGAAAATATGAGAAATTGAGAAAGTTAATAAAATGTGAGAAGATGCTGAGGAATTTTTGTGAAACTCAGAAACCCTTAGTACGTTGACCTATATAAATTTACTATCAAAAATTATATGACTAAAAAATCAGGATATGTTTTGAATGAATAATTATTCTACACAATGGAAATTTTTATTATGTTCTTTAATCAATAATTGTGAACATGGAGTGAGAGTTAAGTTTAACGTTCCACGGTGTCTCCATTGGAAAATTCTACAATCTATATTGACAAAATGTGTTCTTGAGGAGTAAACTAAGCAAATAGTCACTCATAAGCCTCAGTTGTGACCCAATTTTGATTTCATTTCACAAAGCAAAATACCTTTTATGAGTTTGCCCTGCATAAGTACGTGGCACAGTCTCCATGGCTGCCTGCTCCTCCTTCTTTGATACAAATGAATACTCTTATTTAGATGGTGAAACAAGAGTATGAAATGGTGGTGTCTCTATGCAACAGAAATCAGTAAAAGAGCGCTTGAGAAGACATACTAAGAGGCCAAGTTTTATAACAAAGCCCATGAATAGGAGAATAAGGTTATATATTCTTCTGGAAGTGTTTTTGCTTCTCCATGATTGAGGATCTCTGTGGTATGAGACTGTCCACAGTAGTAATGTCAGGTTTTACTCTCAACAGTAGAAAGAACTGTCAGTTCTGATGTGATGTTGATGATAGAGAGAGCGTGAGTGCAGAGTTGGAATGGCAACAAAGAGTCCTTTGATTTAGGCAAATAATGCAAAGTGATTGTGTGTAAAATTGATTTTAACCCATTTCCCATTTGAAAAAGAAAAGTGCAGCTTACTTCTGCATTCATTTAATTTTACATAAACACACTGAGTCTGAAACAAATCTGACTGATTTATGTGAAAATAAAATATAAAAACTGTTTTTGGAGTTATTTCTAAACAGAACTTGTCTTCGATCCTAATTGTTTTTACCTGTAGGAATGCTACATTTTCTAGGATTTGACATTTTCAGAGATTGATAATTACTGTATTTTGTAAATGGAAATACTACTATTAAAAACAGAATGCTATAAAAAGGGATAAAAATTAATGAAAGAGATGTCATCAAGATGGTCGCATGAGGGGAGCTCTTGAAACCTCTCCTGGAAAGACAACAAATTAAACAACTAAAATCCAACCAGAGAATCCCTAAGTAGCACATAGCCTCAGCTGAGGAACGCACTCATGACAAGAAAATTCCTAAAGCTGGAGAGACGGAGATGAGTGAGAGAGAAAGAAAGGGAGTCATGTGGAAACATGCTGTGGAGCACGACCTGGAGACCCACCCAGTGACCGACCCAGAGGCTGCCCTGAGTCCAGCACAGGAGAGACTCACTGAGTGGGGAGTGTGGGGATGTGAGTCCAGGAGCAGAATGACTCTGGGTGGGTTGGCAGCCTGAAACAGACAGAGGCAGAGGGGCAGATGCCAGAGCATGGGGTGGACAGAGAAAGCGGGCTCGGCTGACGGTGGCGAGAGGCCTGGTGGGAGTGCGGGGGGAGCAGCCATGGTGTGGTGAGGGCGGCCAGAGCACGGGGCAGGAGGCCGGAGCGAGGCCCCAGCAGCAGTCAGAGATCTGGCTGCGGGCGCTGGAGTTGGGCGGATGGAGCTGGGGGCTCGCGGAGTGTGAGGCCAGCAATTGGAGCTGGAGGAGGGTGTTCCAGTGGCTGCAGTGCCAACACTGGGAGTGTGTTGGTGACTGAGGCGCAAAGGGGCCCTCAGTGAGGTGAGGACCCAACCAGAGCACTGCATGGCCTTGGAAATGGAGCCTGGCTGCTTCCCCTTGCTGTCTCCCATGGTTCGCCCCGCAGGCCTTGCCCATGCCCTGCCTTCAATGAGCTGCAGCCAGGAAGCTGCCATTACCTTGTGACACAGTCAGACCTGTGCCTTGCCCAACAAACACTGACCTCACTCTTCCCGCTGAAGCCAGCAGAGGGGAACCACCACTACCTTGTAACGCAATCTGGCCTGCACCTTTCCCAACAAGTCCTGTCCCCACCTTTCCTGCAGAAACCGGCAGAGTGATCTAGGTGTGGCAGATTCTGACAGCAGTGGGATCTCAGAGGCATAAAATACCATCGCCCACCATACTTTCCGAAAGAGGAGGCATGCAGGGACCAGGGTGACTGAGTCAAAGAGAAGGCCACCTTCTAGGAAGTCCCCCACTGTAAGAAAACCAAATTAACAAGGGAAAATATTATAAGACGCTAACACCAGCTAGGAAGTAAAAGAAAGATACCTTCAGATCTACCAGGGGAAAAGTCTTCATATCCAGGAAACAAAATGCTCCAACAGCAATGAATACTCCTTTGAACAAAACAGCTCAGAAAGAAAGAGAAAAATATCCAAAAAAGAAACTTGAAAATATGGAATTATATGAGCTAAATGACAGAGAATTCAAGTCTGCAATTATAAAAACACTCAAAGAGATCAAAGAAAACTGGCAGAGTACACAGAAGGAGCTAAGTGATCTCAGGAAGGAAATTGAATCTACAAAAAAGATGCAAATAGAAATTCTGGAAATAAATAACACAACACAAGAACGGAAAAATTAAATAGCTAGTATAGGAAGCAGAGCTGACCAGATGGAGGAAAGAATTAGTGAAGTCAAAGACAAAAATTTGGAAATGTCACAAAAGGAAGAAGAGAGAGACCTAAACGCTAAAAGAAATGAAAGATATCTACAAGAACTATCTGACTCCATTAGAAAAAATAATATAAGAATAATAGGTATTCCAGAGGGAGCAGAGGATGAGATAGGCACAGAGAATTTACTCAGACAAATAGTAGATGAGAACTTCCCAAATCTATCGCAAGAACTGGAACCTCAAATCCAAGAAAGAAACAGGACCCCTAGCTACTTGAATCCTAATAGACCCTCTCCAAGGCACATTATACTGAAGATATCAAAGGTCAAAGGCAAAGAGAGTATCCATAATGCAGCCAGAAAAAAAGAACACCATAACCTAAAGGAAAGCCCATCAGACTATCATCAGATTTCGCAACAGAAACTCTACAAGCCAGAAGGGAATGGAACAAAGTATTCAAAATATTAAAGGAGAAAAATTACCAGCCAAGAATCCTGTACCCATCAAAGTTATTCTTTAGATATGAAGGAGGAATAAAGATCTTTTCAGACATACAAAAACTGAAGAAATTCTCCAGCACAAGCCCAGCATTTAAAGAAATACCGAAGGAGGCGATTTGATCTGAAACAAAAAGTAAATAGGGATAAACTGGAACAACAAAAATATAAAAGGAAAGGAAGGAAAGACTTAAGCTTCCAAAGAGAAGGGAGATAAGAAACATCCTTAAGAAAAGGAACCACTGTATATATGAAACTTTCTTTTATAAGAAGTTCATGGTAACCACTGAAAAAGAACTTAGAACTGGGACACATAACAATAAAAGAAGAGAAAACAAAAAAACAGTCATAAACACCATCAAACTAAAATAATAAATGGGAAGAAAAAAGCAAAGAAGCAATAAAAAAGAAAATAAAAAAGAAAAGCTACCAGAAAACAAAAGATAAAATGGCTATAGGAAATCCGTGTATATCAATCATCACCCTAAATGTAAATGGACTGAACTCACCAATAAAAAGACACAGAGTAGCAAACTGGATTAAAGAACAAAAACCAACCTGATGCTGTCTACAAGAGACACACCTCAGCCACAAGGACAAACACAGACTCAAGGTGAAAGGGTGAGAAAAAGATACTCCCAGCAAATAGCACCCAAAGAAAATTGGGTGTAGCCGTACTTATATCTGACAAAGCAGACTTCAGGATACAAAAGATAATAACAGACAAAAATGGGCATTTCACAAAGATAAAGGGGACAATAGAAGAAGAAAATATTTCATTTATTAATATATAGGCCCCAACCAAGAAGCACAAAAATTGACAAAGCAACTACTAACAGATATAAAAGGAGAAACTAACAAAAACACAATTATAGTAGGAGACTTAAACACCCCATTGACAGCCATGGACAGATCATCCAAATAGAAAATAAAGAAATATCAGCTTTAAATGATACATTACAGCAACTGGACATACTTGACATTTACAGGACACTTCATCCTAAAACACAGGACTATACATTCTTTTCTGGTACACATGGAACATTTTCAAGGATAGACCACATGCTGTGACACAAAGCTAGCCTCAGCAAATTTAAGAAGATCGAAATCATACCAAGTGTATTCTTTGATCACAAAGCTTTGAAATTGGAGATCAACTACAAAAAGAAAGCAGGAAAACCACATATACATGGAGATTAAACAATAGGTTATTTAAAAATGACTTGATTAAAAAAGAAATAAAACAAGAGATTAAAAAATACACAGAAACAAATGACAATGAAAACACAGCATACCAAAATTACTGGGATGCAGCAAAAGCAGTAATAAGAGGGAAATTTATATCACTACAGGTCTTTCTCAAGAAACAAGAAAAATCACAAGTAGACAACCTAATATCTCATCTTCAAGAACTAGGAAAAGAGGGGAAGCTGAGATGGCTCAGTGGGTTAAGCGCTCACTTTGCAGCGCTGGGGACCAGGGATCGAATCCTGGCCCCAGCCCGTGCGGAACCATATGCTGAACTGGGAGCTCCCCCAGTTCGGTTCTCTCTCTGTCTCTGTCTCTGTATCTCTCTCTCTGTCAAAAATAAATAATAAAAATATATATTAAAAAAAAAGAACTAGGAAAAGAATAATGAAAAACATCCAAAGAAGAAAGAAAATAATAAAAATTGAAGCAGAACTAAATGAAATAGAGAATAATAATTTAAAAAAACAATAGAAAAAAATTAATGTGACAAAGTTGCTGGTTCTTTGAAAAAATTAGTAAAATTGGCAAAACTTTGGCTAGGCTCACCAAGGGAAAAAGAGAAAATGAACAAATAATCCAAATTAGAAATGAAAGAGAGGAAATTACAACTGATTACACAGAAATACAAAGGATCATACAAAAATACTAGGAAGGACTATATGCCACCAAATTTTGCAACCTAGAAGAAATGGACAAGTTTTTAGAAACATATAGTCTACCTAGATTGAATAAAAAAGAACTGGATAACCTAAACCAGTGGTCAGCAAACTGCGGCTCACGACCACTGACCTAAACAAACCCATCAACAGTAAGGAAATTGAAACAATCATCCAAAACCTTCCCAAAAGCAAGAGTCTAGGACCAGATGGTCTCACTAACGAGTTTTACCAGGCATTCAAAGAGGAACTAACACCTGTTCTCCTCAAAGTTTTCCAAAGAATTGAAGAAGAGGCAATATTTCCCAACTTATTCTATGAGGCCAACATTACCCTAATACCGAACGCTGGTAAGAACATCACAAAAAAACAAAAAACAAAAAGCAAAAAGAAAAACTATAGATTAGTATCTCTGATGAACACCAATGCAAAATTCCTAAACAAAATACTTGTAAATAGAATACAACAATGTATTAAAAAGATTATGCATCACAATCAAGTGGGATTCATCCCAGGGGCACAAGGATGGTTCAACATATGCAAATTGATCAATGTGATAGACCACATAAAGAAAAGTAAAGATGAAAACTATATGATTATATCAATTGATGCAGAAAAAGCATTCAACAAGATACAACATCCATTTATGATCAAAACACTTAAGAAAATGGGTACAGAAGGAAAATAACATAATAAGGCCATATATGTCAAACCCTCAGCGAATGTCATACTGACTGGGGAAGAACTGAAAACTTTTCTTCTAAAATCAGGAACAAAGCAGGAATGTCCCCTGTCGCCACTGCTATTCAACGTAGTGCTGGAAGTTCTAGCCACAGCCATTAGGCAGGAAAAAGAAATTAAAGGCATCCAAATTGGAAACAAGAAGCTAAACTGTCACTTTTTGCAGACGATATGATCTTTTATATAGAAAATCCCCAAAACTACTGTTAGTAATAATAAATTAATACAGTAAAGTTGTAGGATACAAAATCAATGTAAAAAAATCTACAGCTTTTTTATATACAAACAACGAAGCTTCAGAAAAA
>PVKE010015619.1:0-33198 GCA_004027555.1 Craseonycteris thonglongyai
CCTTTCATTTCAAGGAGTTCCTTTTGGTTCTGCTCTAGCTTCTCAATTTTGTTGGTAAAGTACTCATTTTGCTCAGAAAATTTCTTGTTGAGGTCATTTAACTGTGTCTGGGTAGTTTGCCAGCATTGAGTGAGCTCTCTGAGTGTCTTGATTAATGCAGCCCTGAATTCTGTTTCACTTAGATTTGATTCCAAGTGTGTAAGGTCCTTTACTAAAGACTGCCCCTGATCTTCTAGAGGGGCTTTTGGACAGTATAATGTAAATAACACTTGTCTAAAAGGTATAGATAGCATCTATAAATGACCAAGTGATTACACATGTATGTTCTAAATTGCCACTATAAATTCTAGGTGTTTGTATAGAAAATATAGGCAATGTAAACACTGTCACAGAATTGTCTGGCATGTTTGTGTTACATATATGTCTTTAACATAAACATACAATGTGTAGTTTTGCAGGGTTATTAAGAAAGGAAAAAGGAAATTATTAAATTTTATAACTGGTCAACACCCCACGGTATTATAATCTTATGTATTTATAGATACATTCTACATTTATAGAATGGGTTTTATAATGTCCCACTTTTCTAAAACTCTTCATTTATTTCCTAGAAGCAGATACATTTGCCCGTCTTGAGTCTTTCTTCAAAATGGTTTATTCTGTAGTTCAGAATGAACTTTTTACAAAGCTTAGCTGTTTGATATACTCAGACAGTCATATTGAAAATTCCAGATGCTGGAGCAAGTAACTCATTTCTGAATATTTTAATCATTGTTTCAATAAGAGTAAATATTTTAGTTCATCAGAGTTGATGAACAGTATGAGTAAGTGAGAGAGAAAGGTGCGTAAGGAAAGTGTGCATTGTGTTTGATGTGGTTCTTTTTGCTTTATGCATGAGTCTGTTTTCCGTTTGGAGGTTTGTTGATCAGATGGGCTTCTCTTTATTTTTTATTTTGGACTCAGTTGTGGGAGAAGGAGATTTTGGGAGAGGGTTGGGGGAAGCAGACCGCTTCTGTGTCCTGGGGCACTTCAGGTTGCTGTCTTAGCTGTTAGATAGCAGTGTAGTAGAGGTGTGACCAGGGGTGGGGGCATGTGAGTAGGAGCTAGGGCGGGCCTGAGACACAATAGCAGATTCCTCTTT
The DNA here is from genome assembly GCA_004027555.1 of Craseonycteris thonglongyai. Taxonomy (NCBI): domain Eukaryota; kingdom Metazoa; phylum Chordata; class Mammalia; order Chiroptera; family Craseonycteridae; genus Craseonycteris; species Craseonycteris thonglongyai. Next base: position 1,142 of record PVKE010015619.1, read on the forward strand.
CAGCAGTGGGGCTGGTAGTTCAGTGCGGGTGGGGTGCAGGAGTTCTGGCCTTTCTCTCCTCTGATGGCTGCCCCTCCTTCAATCTTATCTATAAGCCACGCTTCAGGGCAGCACTTGGATGGGCTGGGGCTTGGCAGAGGCCCCGGTCAGCTGCGCAGTCCCGCGTGCAGGCAATGACACTTTGGCAATCCAGTCAGCAGCCCAGTTGCGCGCGTGGGCTGCAACGCCCCAGAGGCACGGTGGGCAGGACACCAAAAGCCCAGTTGCGGGCTTGTGAGCAGGCAGCAGTGCTACAGCGGCCCAATGGGCAGGATGCCGAAAGCCAGTCTTGCGCGCCGGCAGTGGCGCTGCGGCGGCCTGGTGGGTAGGGCGCCAAAAGCCCGGTAGCGCGCTGGTGAGCAGGCAGTGGTGTCACTGCGACCCGGAGTGCGGTGCACCAAAAGCCCCGTTGCGCACTTGGGCGCTGGCAGTGGTGTCGCAGCAGCCTGGTGAGCGGGGCACCAAAAGCCCGATTGCGCGCTGGCAAGCAAGCAGCGGTGTCGCGGCAGCCCAGTGGGCGGGGCGCGGAAAGCCTGGGTGTGTGCACGCGGTGCCGCAGTGGCCCAGTGGGCGGGGCGCCGAAAGCCCTGCGCGCACAGACCGTAGCTCAGGCGCAGCCGCTCTACGCTCCCGGCTCTGTTGAGACCGCCGGATTCACTCCAAGCACGTCCAATGCAGCTATGTCCACTCAAGCCCCAGCCCTCACTCCAAGAGCCCTGTCCTCAGAAGGCGCTCCCTCACAGTCAATCTCCTCCGTAAATCAGGGCTGCTGAGCTGTTGTGGGCTGGTGCCCTGCTCTCACCCCGCCCGCTGGGAAGTTCAGCCACCCTGCTCCACAGTCCCTGTTCCACTTTAGTCTCTGTGATCTGATTAGGGCACTGTGTGCTGTCCCTTGAGATCGGATGTTAAATTGTCCACAGTTTTGTGGGGATTCCACGCTCCCTAGGTCTTGGCTTCCAGCCCGCCCTCGATCCAGCTCCACTTTGACCGTAGTCCCCCAATCCCCCTTTGTTTTTGCCAGCCCCGGGCCGCGCTCCGAGTCTCTGTCCCCGAACCACTGCTTCCCTTTTCCTCTCCCGCTCTCCCCTTTATTCTCTAACCTTTGTGTGTTGTTCCATGTTGTGTGGTTCTCTTAGCTGAGGTTTCTTCTCAGGGTTTCCCCCGTGGATTCCCCTCTGTTCACAAGGCCCTTCCCAGGCAGTTATGGGTGTTCTCCTCTCATGCCTCCATCTTTGATCCTCTTATTCAAGAGCCAGAGCTTTTATACTATAATTTCAATATCTCAAAGCTACATTTCTCTAAATAAAAGATTTTTTCCTGTTTTTATTTTTTAGAAAATTCATAGAAATTCAGTAATAAACATCAAGTATAATATGGAAGAAAATAATTTGCCTCAAATACTGATGCTGAAATAGATCTTGAAAGTTAATATTTTGTTGTTTTCAAAAATTAATAATTACAAAATAAGATTAATTAAATGGACACATTTATAAAAAAATCAAATATATAGATCTCACATTTTAGAAAAGGTCTTTATAAAATAGTATTAAACTGAATTCAAATGTGATTTTAAAAATAGAACAACCTTTTAAAGTTATAAATTGATTTATTTGCTCTGCACATTGCTTTTTTTTTTAATTTCTTACATTTATTAGTGGTCTTGGCATCAGCAAAATTCATGGGCTAATCATTAAATTTGACCATAAATAATAATAAACACAATAGGAAAGAGGTATATTTCTAGAAATCCTAATTTCAAGCCAAGAAGTGAACTCTCAGTGTTATTCATTTTATTTGTTAGCACCGTAAGATGTTCAGGTACTTTAATTTGTAATGAACATGGAAAGAAATAATTGTGTATACTCGAATAACAACTCTTGCTAAGCTAGCGTCCAGTGAACTAAAAATTAAACTTCAGCTATAATGGTGTTTAGTTGTTTTGGGGTTGTTTTGTTTTGTTTTTGAGATTATTGTAATTCCTTTAATTTTTGGCTAGAATAAATTAATATTGACACATTTTTGTTCAAAAGAGTCCTGAATCTGATGTCCTCAGTTTTTAATCTAATACCCTAAGAGGCCACTTTCTCCTATCTCTTTTGATAAACTAAACACCATGAACAGGTTTCACTTGGACAGAAATTACAGATAACTGAATTTCTTAATTTATAGGTAAGAATACTAATTTGAGAGAAAGAGGTAAAGTCAGACTATAATCTAAATATTCTAATCATGAATCCAATGTGAAACAATCCATCAGGGAAACGTTAAGGCTAGAGACAGAATGTGAGTAAACCACGAAGGCAAGAGAGGGTTCCAAGGTGGTCAGCAGAGAAAAGAAGGTACATGAAGACACAAAACCTGAGAGTGATTCAAAATAATTAAGTTTGTTGATTTCTGAAGTGTGAGCTTTTCCCTGAAGATACGTCTCAGATCCTTCCCTTCCAGGTTTTATTTCTATGAGACTATTGGGAAAGCATATACTAATCAATTAATTAATTTTATTGTAGCTTTTCAAAGATCACATCTTCATCACAACACCATAGCAAGATTTACTCAAGACATTTTTATTCTTAAGTAAGAAGTGAAGTACCATAAAATATAATGCATTTATACAAAAAAAAAATCTATGAAGGGCTTATTATGTAGTAGGCACTGTTCTAGGCTATGCAGATTCAAAACAAAAAACAAATAAACAGGTGGTGAGCTCATAATGCAATGTATAGACAATGTAATGTAGAATTGTACACCTGGAAACAATGTAATGATATCAATTAATGTCACCCAAAAAAATTTAACTAAACAAACAGACAAACAAGCAAACAGATCTTGTATTCAATAAACTGACATTTTCATAGGAGAGGAGAAAATGAGATAATCAATAGTGTGGTAATATAAAATATAATAAACTTCTAACAATTTGAAACATTGTTTTGGGACTTAGCAGGAATAGAAAAAAAAATTAAAATATTTGAAATGTTGACAACTAAATAGAGTTAGTAAGAGTTTTTGAAAGTCTTGTGTTTTTTGTTTGCTTTATGGTTTTGTTTTGTTTTTTACAATTTTTTAGTGTTTCAAACACTTTGATAACAACACGTGGATATTCAACATCACAACACTTAAAATCTGGTATATTGATTCACTATAATTTTATAAATTGCATAGGTTGCAGGGCAACAGAATTAATCAGTGACGTGACCAGAGTACTGAGTAATTAGAATGAGAATGTTAGAATTAGATCATTAGCAGCTTGCCTATGTGTCTAATGATGGGGTAGCCACTGCAATTACTAACAAAGAACACAATAATAACATATTCAATAAAAGGTTGTGTTTAATTGTACGTAGTGCATATAGTGGAAAATGCTTTTTAAAAAAGGGACGTGGCAAAGGTTATGACTAACTGATGAGTAATGCAGAATTACTGTAATTGGCTTTTGTCAGTAACTGAAGACACTTACAAAGCTCCTCTGGCTTGAAACATTGCTATTAATCGTTGACATTTTCCAAAGGATAGAATCATTTCCTGACCTAGAATGTTTAATGAAGATCACAGACGTTCACCAGTGATTACAGAGGTGCCATTTATTTCTAGTCCTCCCTCACCCCACAATCCAACCACCATTTTTTTCTGCACTTCTCTGTGCCCTGGGAGAAATTAGCTCTGTGGACTACATCAGTGGGCTCCTTGGCCATAGGCATACTTGCAAAAGAGCCAAAAAGGGCAAGTGAAAAGACAGAGTATGCTTTCTGCTTCTTAAGTGGACAGAAGGTGAGTGTGTTCCTTCTGAGGGAGAGGTCTCCGACACGTAGAGTCACTCATTTTGGTTTAATTAACTACTCCCTGGTCTGTCCACTTCACACCTACAGGTGAAAATAGTAGTCCCTAGCCCCAGTGTCTCACTTTTCCTTTACTTTCTTTTATCCTTCCACACAACTTTGGTTTAACACTTCTCTGAACTCTTCTTAATAACCCAATTTGAGTATGCCATTTCTTTTCTTCCAGGCCCCTTTCTGGAAGAGTTTTCTTCAGTGACTTGGAATTAGCATGGTATAGAAGAAAAATATTGGAAACTGAAATATTTTCGTGAATTGTAAATCTTAGAGTTTTTTTTTAATTGACTGACTGATTATATTTATATTTCTGTGAGTCCAACTATCTTCCTAATTCTGATTTTAAAATGTAACCTTGCTATGGAACAAGGGAGAAACACACATGCATTCCTTTTTCACTACAAAATAGTTCAATGATTCTTTAAGTTATTAACATATATTAAAACAAGTACGAATATAGGATCCATGGTAATTTACTAGAATTTCCCCAAATATTTTATTTTATTAAAACTGCATTATTTTATTATATGAGAGCTCTGAGAAAAAATTCAGCCATAAATGCCGTTTTTTTTTTTGTATTACATAGCTTTCTGGACAGCCCTTATATAAACCAACAAGAAAGATAGCATCTCACCAAATGTATGACTATATTTCTTTTATACAAAAACATAATTATTATTTAATTTACATGTCATGGCATAATTTTACTTATATCAAACTAAATAAAAAAGTATATTTACAACAAAAATGTAATCAAAATGGAGATTATTCATAGTTCACTTTATTTCCTTTGTTAGCTTAGTTTTTACCCACACAGAATACTTATATCTTTTGAATACTTACAAATTTCTGATGGACAACTATAAGTAGGAAAGTTAAGGTTTAATATATAATGTTTTAAAATAACTAAAATACAAATTAATTTAAATGTTTTAAGGAATATTTTCTCTCCTTTAAAAGGTATGTTCTAAAAATGATGTATATTAATTCAAAACTTGGCATCTTATAAATTATCCTTAATCAGAAATGTATTACTAAATCCTAAGTTTTAATGAAAGTATCCTTGATATTTTTTTAAATATTTTTATTTATTTATTTTGACAGAGAGAGAGAGAGAGAGAGAGAGAGAGGGAGAGAGAGATACAGAGACAGAACTGAACTGGGGGAGCTCCCAGTTCAGCATATGGTTCCACACAGGCTGGGGCTGGGATTCGATCCTCGGTCCCCGGCGCTGCAAAGTGAGCGCTTAACCAACTGAGCCATCCCAGCTTCCCCATCCTTCATATTTTTGCATGCATGATTACATTTAAAGTCTAACATAATAAAAGCTATTGTATTCAGTTTTGACTGACAAATTAATTGAATAAAGTTAATTGAGGTTAGGTCATATTTTCTCTAAATTCTTAATAATATTTGTATAATTAGTTCTTAAACTTATTTGCAACTGCTTCTTGCCTCAAATCACAATTTTTTTTTTCTGAACATAATTTGATATGGTCTATATGCATGGTGTATGTATTTGTTATCTACTATTGTATATAAAATTATTCTAAAACTTATTGACTTAAAATACAAACATTTATTCTCTCATAATATTAATGCCTTATGAACTGGAAGTAGCTTAGCTGAATGACTTTAGCTCAACGTTTCTCACGAAGTTGAAGACCAGATGTTGGCAGGGCTGCAGTCTTCTGAAAGCCTTACTAGTGTTGGAAGACCTACTTCTACGGTCACAGTTCCTTCTTGCCTGTTGGCAGCTAGCATCATTCTGAATTTTTCTAGAGCTAATCAAAGAGAGAAAAAGAAGAGAGAAAAAGCCATGTCAGAAGTAGCATACATTCCTTCTGCCATATTCTATTGCTCATACAGACCAATGCTAGCACAGTGTCAGAGGAGACAACACAAAGTCATGGATATCAGGAGGTAGAGATCATCAGGCCATCTAGGAGGTTAGCGAACACCGTATGTAATTTTTAATCCATCTAATATTTCTGGAGATATCAAGTAATGCAAATACCCGTAGTTCTCCAGTGGGGAATAATGAAGCATGTTGATGTTTTTTTTTAAAGATTTATTTATTGTTTTTGACTCAGAGAGAGAGATACAGAGACAGAGACAGAGAGAAGGAGGAGGGCCCAGAACAGTCTCCATAGTTGCACATCATCGGTTTTTCCACATAGTTTCATTCCACAGGTGGGCGCAGGGCTGCACAGGGCAGGAACTGGGCCGGGGTCTCACCCCGGTGAGAACTGAACTGGGGGCACTTCCCAGTTCAGCATATGGGTCCACAAGGGCCAGGGCCGGGATTCGATCCTCGGTCCCCGGGACTGCAAAGTGAGCGCTTATACCACTGAGCAATCCCGGCTTCCCCAACACGTTGATGTTTGAGTTTGCATTTATTTAATAATGGAGCAAAGAATCCAGAAATATAATAAAATATTATATAGGCATTTTGATTAGAGTTATGTTGTGTTCTGTGTTCTTTTCAGTCTCAAGTGATAGTTACAGAAATTATTAGTTCCCAGAATAAGCTGATCATAGATAAAAAGCAGAAAAACTGATTTGCTTCTATCATCATTCTACACAAATGTTACAGAATCAATCTGAGCAAAATGCTAAATAAATCTATAGAACCTTCAATATTTGACTTTAAAACTGTAAATTATGAATTACATACTGTTTAGGTATAAGATTTTTACCCTGTGACTCTTTAAACACCCATTATTTTTATTTAGCTCAATTAAAAATAAGTTTAACTTTATCCAACAGAGGCTTTATATACCCAAGGAAATGTCAAGAAATATAGATTTGTGGTATTAACACTCTTTCTCTCAGCATGGCATTTGTTTTACTCTGGTTACTCCTTTACCACATATTGTTGAACCTACTATTCTTATAGTAACTAACATATTAACATAGTCAAAGTACTTCTTTGCCTATACTTCGGGCGGCAAGTAACTACAAATGATCAACAAATTAATTGGTACAATTAATTAGTAGGTGATATTTTCTGTTGTCAAGAAATGGGTTTATTTTTCATTAATTATAAAGAATTATTATTTGTAGTGGTTTGTCATTTTTCTAAGACAAATATTAATGTTAAAATCATGATAAAACCAGGTTATCAATTCTTTCATAACTTAAAGGTTTCCGATAAGGTTGGATTCATGCTAAATTATGCAATATATAATATTATAGCACCTATTAGTAAAATATGACATTGAAGCACAACTGTGTGAGGTTCTAGAAATATTCTGACAGCAGAAGAGATATGATGAGTTCTGAGAGATATGTGTGAGGTCCAAGTTCTTTCGAGTTTTTTGTTATTTACTAAGACCTGGAACAATTGATATGGGAGGGCAATGATGAAAGTCATTCAATCAACTTAATGTTTCAAGTGAATTTCTAATTTACATAACAAGTCTGATATTAAACAATGCACATCAGTTTGGAAAGTATATTAAATCCTTTTCTCAATAACTGAACAACTTCATTCTTTCATTTATATACTCATTCAGCATATATTTCTTGAGTATTTTATGGTAGGCACTCTATTAGACATTTAATATACCCTGTTTCCCCAAAAATAAGACAGTGTCTTATACCCTGTTTCCCCGAAAATAAGACAGTGTCGTATATTAATTTTTGCTCCCAAAGATGCACAGGTCTTATTTTCGGGGGGATGCCTTATAGATATTTCAGTGAGAGGCAATGCTGTAAGTAGGTCTTATTTTCGGGGGATGCCTTGCTTTCAGGGAAACACGGTAGTGTGAGTAGTATTTGAAATACCGGTACATATTTTCTACTGTCAAGAGCTATACAGACTAATTAGAAAGATACCAATGACAAATAACAAAAGTGCAAAAAGCAAGCTGCTATAAAGACATAAACTAGTTGCTATTACAGTTGATGAGATAATACAAGCACATTTTGATATTGATAAGGACATTTTCACTTGAGAGATGACATTTACACTGGGGACCTGAAATAAAGGAAAAGGTTCATAGTAAGATCTAGGGGAAAAGCGTGGTAAGAGCTGGGGAAAGAGCACTGTAGGCAGGGAGAACAGCCATTGCATGGACTGGGCTCTATTATAAGAATAGTCAATGTGGCTGGAGCACAGTTAATGAAGGGAAGACTGGCATGAGATAAACTTTAGACTGGTATAGCAAAGACCAGACCTTATTGAAGTTTGTAGTCCAGTACAAGTGTATTAGTTGCCAGGGCTTCTGTTACATACATAGCTACACAAATATGGTAGCTAAAACAACACAAGTTTATTCTGACAATTTTGATGGAAGTCTGAAATCAAGGTGTCATGCTTTCTCTAAAGGTAGCAAGAAAGCATTCCTTCCATTCCTCTCTCCCAGACTCAGGTGATCACTGGAGAACTTTGCCTTTCCTTGGCTTATGGTTGGCCTCTAATCTCTGCCTCCATTATTATATCACCTTCTTCTCTGTCACTCTGTATTCCAAATCTCTTCATATGACAACAATCATTAGAGTATCCACCCTAAATCCAAAACAACCTCATTTGGAAATCTTTAGCTTATTACATATATGAAAAAGACCTATTTCCAAATAAGAGCATATTCACAGGTACTGGGAATTAAGACTAAACATAATCTTTTGGGTGGCACAATTATACCCACAACAGTAATGACTACAAGTTATTGAAAGTAATAAAAGTAGCTCTTGAAAATTTATAAGCAGAAAACTAAAATTACCCACGGCAGGTTTAATTAAAATAACATCTTAGCTGCTATGTAAGAAAAACTGGGACAAAGAAAGAAAAATAAGAATCTCTTTAGGGAGCTGCTTTCACAGTTTAGTTGATAGGTTACAAGTGGCTCGAACTAGAGTATTACCAGTAGAAATAAAGAGAGGGTATATATATATTCAAGATATATTTTTGGAGGTAGAATATTTAGTATTTAACAATGAACCTTACATTCTATGTATCAAGGTAAGGAAGAAGGAAGAACAAGATGATTCTCACATTTTTTTTATTTGAACATCTCAGTGAATTCTATCAAGTGAAATGGAGACAACAGGGTTTTCTTATTTATAAGAGTAGCTTTTTCCAAAACATATTATTTTAAAGTTAATAATGGAATATAAAATTAGTATTTTTTTTTTTTACTTGAGCTAGTTATCTAAATATTTGACCAAATTAGGTCTAACTTTCTAGGTGAGTAATATGTAATTTTTTTTAAGATTTATTTTTATTGTTTTTTGACAGAGAGAGACAGAGAGATGGGGAAGGACCCAGAGGAGCTTCCATAGTTGACAGCATTAGTTTTTCATATAGTTTCACTCTACAGGTGGGCGTGGGGCTGCACAGGGCAGGAACTGGGCCGGGAGCCTCCTGCATAGGCCCCCGCAAGAATTGAGCTGGACGCACACCCCAGCTCAGCATATGGGTTCTCATGGGCCGGGGCTGTGATTTGATCCTCGGGCTCCGGGGCTGCAAAGCGAGTGCTCAACCTGCCAAGCCATCCCAGCTTCCCCTGCTGTTGTCATTTTTACAATTATTTAATTAAATTAATTTTATTTATTTATTGTTAAATTTATTAGGGTTACATTGGTTAGTAAAAATTATATAGGTTCCTGGTATACAACTCTTTCTATCATCATATGTTTAGTTCCCCCTCCCTCCTCTTCTACCCCCCCCCCTCTCTTCAGGTAATCACTAAATTATTGACTGTGTCCATGAGGTTTTCTTTCTTTGTTGCTTTCAGTTTTGTATTCCACATATGAGTGAAGTCATGTGGTTCTTAGCTTTTTCTGCCTGGCTTATTTCACTTAACATGATGATTTCAGGTTCTATCCACATTGTTGCAAATGGCAGAATTTCATCTTTTTGTATTGCTAAGTAATATTCCATTGTATATATGTACCATAGCTTTTTTATCAAGGGGCACTTTGGTTGTTTCCATGTCTGGGCCACCATGAACAGTGCTTCAATGAATATTGGGATATGTATTTTTTTATGGACTAAAGTTTTTAACTTTTTTCAGTAGATACCCTGAAGAGGGATTGCTGGGTCATAGGGTAGCTCCATTCCCAATTTTCTGAGGTATCTCCATACTCTCTTCCAAAGTGGTTGTACCAATTTGCATTCCCATCAGCAGTGTAAAAGGATGTCTTTCCCTGCACAGCCTCTCCAGCACTTGTTGCTCCTTGTTTTGTTGATTATAGCAATTCTAGAAGGTGTGAGATCGTATCTCGTTGTGGTTTGCATTTCCCTAATAGCTAATGGAGTTGAGCCATTTGCATGTCTTCATGGGTGAAGCGTCTGTTTAGGTCTTCTGCTTATTTTTTCATTGGATTGCCTATTTTTTTTGAGTTGTACAGGTTCTTTGTATATTTTAGATATTAGCCCCTTATCAGAGGCATTGTTTGCAAATATTGTATTCCAATTGGTTGGTTGTCTTTTTGCTTTGTTGATGGTTTCCTTTGCTATGCAGAAGCATTTACGTTTGATGAAGTCCTATTCTTTTGTTTTTGTTTTTACTTTCCTTGACTTTGAGGTTGAGTTCGTAAAGTCCTCCCTAAACATTTTCATTAAATATTTTCATTATAAAAGCATAAAGATACTAACTGACAAATGGGGATTGAGCAAAATAGGATAGATTTTTAATTTATTTGTTCAGGTCCTTTATTCAGAAAGAAAAATGGGTTCTTCCTTTTAGACCATAACAAAAGTCAAGTCCTATTCATGTTTAATGTTTTGAGGAATTTAATGTCCTATATAAAAGACAACCATGTAGGGTTTTATGAACCTTTCATACAGATAATAAATAGAATGTCACTTGCAGGTTGCAGCCAAGGCAAACTTTTTAAGCATATGAAAATTACTGCTCTCAAGACACCATGAAATGTAGCCATGAAAACTAAAGAAATACTTTCATTAAATTTTTAGTAATCAAATCATGTTTATAAACATCTTTTTTTGCCTTAAAAAAGAGGCATTATGCAATAAAATTATGAAAAAACAGAAAACTTAAAAGTATCGTTATAAATTCACAGTCTTAGATACTTATAAAACATTTGTATTTCATATGTTAGAAACAGAATAATCTATTTTATTATCTACCTCATAGTGTGTTTGGTTTTTGGGGGGAGAAAAAAACTAAGCAACTAAGTCATCTATTATGCATGGGCTGATGTATAATAAGGATTTTCTTGCATAAAATATAAGAGAAATGGACAGATTATAATGTTTCAAGCCCAGTTACACATGAGGGACACAGGCAATTATACTTCCTTTATTTTACATATTAAGTATTTATACTTCTGGAAAATAAAAGTTCTTAATTTAATTTAATAAAAACACAAGGAGTCTGGGAAGCCCAACAGCAAACCCATTGATAGGGTTTATTAAAACTAACTCTCTTATTAATCCTCAACCCATCTTGAGAAAAAGCTTGGAGATTAACAGACTGGAACCAAAGGATTGGATACACAATACAAACTTCAAAGTGCAAATAATTTTACCATCAGTTCCTGAGTTATAAAATTAAGACACTCTTGATGCCTTTCTTAGGACATGTTCCCTTGAAGCAGAGTCTAGGGTAGAAATTCCCATATAACTAATTTATGGGAAGAATGTAAGGGAGAAAATAAAGCAAAACAAGAGAAGGGAGGAGAATTTCAGATGGTGAAATTGGTAAACACTATGCATGCTATCTCCCAGTATCAACATTAAAATTACAAGTAAATTATCTGTAGAACAATTAACCTTGAGAATCATCTGAAGTCTAGCTGAAAAGAACCCCTATAACTAAGGATATAAAGAGGCCACAACAAGAACTGCAGGAGGGGTGAAGATGTGAAACAGGCTTACCCCAAAACACACATGTAGTGGTTGAGCACTGGGAGGGACACCAGCAGTGGAGGACCCTGTTAAGAGTAAGAGGTCTCAGCTCCACATCATACTCCCCAGCCCAGGGCTCCTGTGCTAAGAAGAAACATCCATACAACATCTGGTAGAGAAAACTAGCGTGGATTCTGTCTTTTCGTGCTGGTGAGACTGAAGGTGTCTAGATACCCAACCATCCTATCAAAGAGTCTGTCCACACACATACTCACTCACTTGCAAGTAATCACCTTGCACTCCAATAGAGAGGGGGCAACCCAAGAAGCAACAGAGGCATTCAGAAAAATACTGAGTCGTATGGCTTCAGGGCAAAGGCTAGATGGACATCCACCATTATCTCTGTGTGGGGCCAGCTTCACATGTAGCCTACAGGAGGGTGACATAATTCCTGTGTTGAATCCTCCCCCAAAGGGCCAAATGTGACATCTCATTGGTCTGTAAAATTTACTCATGCTCCACCTTGGTGACTTCCTGGGTCCCTGCCCCACCCAACTAGTGCAGCATCACCTGAGACACTCTCAACTCCTGGGTGGCCAGCCTAATAATGTATACACGGGAGATACTCAGTTTACTTTTTGGAATCCTGACTTGGCTGGAAGAAAGAGATGATTCTAGGAACTTGATTATACAACACATTTCAGAGTTGGTTACAGCATCATTCTATCAAAAACTTCACAGTGACTTTTCTACACTGCGTAAATTGAACTCGGAATTTAAAGTGTAAACAAAGGGACTTGTCCACCTGTCCACTGGAAGCTCATGAAACCAGATTTTTAGTTAATAACAATTGTACAGGTCAGACTATAGCAAGGGAAATGATAAAGCTCAACAAAACAAAATAATAAACTGAGACTATATTACTTACATAAATGTTTAAATCTATTACAGCTCTTAGGAAGATGAAAGAAGCAAATGATGTGCTGAAATATTTCAGTACGTTACCTGGAGTCATCAAAGCAGACCTAAAATAAGTAACCAAGACTTTCTTGAAATTCAAAACACATTTTTTAAAAATATATTCTTTTATTTTAGAAATACACTGGTTTTATTCCATTTATGGTAAAGAACACCTCAACTGTTTGGCTTTCTTAGCATTTCTCTTCATTTTGTTCTTCCTTGCAGTTCAGTTTCTAAAATCCTCTAGAAAATATATACATCTTTCACATACTTAGTCTTTTCCTAAGTACATGTGTAAATCAGATTTCTTTTGTCTTTACTGAAGTGATGAACATGATTTGATATGCTGTTCTTTTTTTTTTTTAATTTCAAAGTAAATTTAGTACAAAACATTCTAAGTATAGTTTTCATGAATGATGTTGTAGAGAAGGCAGAATTTTGCCTTAACCTTCTAAGGATTATTTCAGCAGAGCCAGAAAATTAAATTGACACCAATTACCAGGAGCAAAGCATACAAATTTACATATTTTACATGACATGGGAGTCTTCATAAGGAAATGAAGACCCAAAGAAGTTGCAGAACCTAAATACTTTTATACTAGATTGAACAAAGACAGGCAATTGTGGAAAAATAAAACATATGAGGATGTTAAAAGACAATAAAAATTATTTAGTAAAGTCTGTACAGAATTCTAATTCTTTTAAAATTGATTCCATTTCTTTCTGAAGAAAAATTTTTCGCATGGGAGTGTTTATCCCATTTTCAAGAAGGCAAGGGGAAATATAAATGCCCCTCTTGCAGCTGCTATTTTTTAAGTGCCTTTAGCTCAAAATAATACTAATGTCAAAGTGATATGTTAGGAGGTGGATAGTCTTCTACCCTTCGCTGTCATATAATATAGTAAACTTGGGATGCAGTTTTGGTGATTGTATATGATAATTTAGAACCAGCTCAACGTCTTAGTCTCTAAATTAGCTGCAAAATTAGAGAACACATCAACACATAAGTCTATTTATACCACTGCAATAAAATCAAAGAATTATTTGGCTACAGCATTTTCCCCTCTGGCAGTTAATGAAAACTTGTAACTATTTTTCCAAACCGACCTCTCTACACATCATTTACTTTCTCAGATGCAAAGTTGACATCACTATTAAACATCTGTACAGCAGAGCAATATGTTCTGAATTACTTACAGAACTGTTAGAAGCTGAGCTCTTTCCCCTCATCTTTTGTAGTAGCTGTCTACCCAGTACCCAGCTATCGTGTGCAAGCAGACAGCGTCATTACAGTGAATGAGTTTGATTCTTCTAGTAACTGCTTCAGGCACTGTATCTCATTCTTAAGAGATGCTCTATAAAATACCACACTCTTAAACTTTGTGAACACGTGAAAATTCTTCATTGAGTATAGATGGAAAACTTTTACTGGCTTGATAGTATTTTTTAAATTATCAAAAACACAAAGATAATACATTCTTGATAAACTACATTTAGTTCAAAAGGTAAGTCTTTCCAGCAAATTTAATTTTAAAATGTTGGGTTATCAATACAATAATTGATATATTCAGCTAGCTTCTGTTGACATTGGAAAATAATTAGTTCACATGTACAACCTGTGAACAAAAATGCCCAGAATGACCAGGATAGAATATTAAGGGTTCCCAGTTTAATAAATGCATGTAAGACATTATAGTAAGAATACAAAAGAAAACTTCATTTTAAAATGATACATAATACTCATGGGTTATCAGTAGGAAGTCCTGGGAGGTTATGTGCATCAATGAGTTTCAAAAGACAGTTTGAATGTCTTATGAACATATACTTAATAAAATAATATATACTTTAATTTCTCTAAATATATTTTAAAAATAAAATTTTCTAAATATACTTTAATTCCTCAAAAATTAAAGTTTTAAAGTCTTATAAACATTATTAATATGACTAGGAAGAACGCTCTACATTCCAAGACTAAATTAATCATATCATAGTTCATGTTATATATTAAAAGAAAAACTCAGGGGTTAACAATCACATAATATGAGAAAGTCAGGCCAGAGTTTCTATTTCTTTACATCATATAAATTTTAATTTAGGTAATATGAATGGTTAGATAATATATGGCACTTTATTTTATTAACATATATAAGAGAATATTTAACATATATCATATAAATAGGATATTTACAATAGTTGAATATTGAAATTTACAAAAACACAGTGCATCTTTTTTTTTTTAATAGTATCTTTATTTATTTATTTATTTATTTATTTATTTATTTATTTATTTATTTTTGACAGAGAGGGAGAGAGAGAGAGAGAGAGAGAGAGAGGTACAGAGATTGAGAGAGAACTGAACTAGGGGAGCTCCCAGCTCAGCACATGGTTCCGCACGCACCGGGGCCGGGATTCGATCCTCGGTCCCCTGCACTGCAAAGTGAGCGCCCAACCCACTGAGCCATCCCGGCTTCCCCCACAGTGCATCTTAAATGGATGTTATTGACATGTGTTTGGTTTATAAATGAGTTTTGTTAATGAAGACAATAATTAAAGTAAGATAAATTTCATGTTCTGATATCTTTCCATTATGGCCCTGGTGGCATAGTAGTTAGTGTCATCATGATTTTCTTGACTTTTTTGTTTACATTTCCAGAAAGCTACATGAGTTGAAATATTTAATGTGTTAATTATCTGCGCATACCCCAGAGGTATGATGGTAAATTTTATGTGTCAACTTGACTGGATCACAGGTTACCCGATAGTTGAGTAAAAAACACTGTTCCTGAGTGTTCCTTTGGTAGTATTTGTGGATCAGATTAATATTTTAATCAATAGACTCAGTAGAGGAGATTGCGCTTGTCACTGTGGTTTGGCATCATCCAAACTGTTGAGAGCCTGTAGAAAACAAAACAGCAGATAAGGGAAATTTTGCTCTTTCTGCATGATTGCTTGATCTGGGACATCGATCTTCTCTTGCCCTCTGATTGGGCCATATGCCATCTGTTCTCCTGATTCTCAATTCTTTGGACTCAAACTTCAGTTACAGTACAAGATTTGCAGTGCAGACTTTGCAAAATTTCTAGCTGCCATTTGAGCAGGAAATTTCAAGTTCTAGGAATTTGGAGAATAGTTATGAGTTTTTTTCTTAACTTTTTTTATGGGGCACACAGTAAAAAGAAGGGTTTTCTAAATAAGTAAACAAAAACAAAACAGTAAAATCAATCACAAATAGTTATTTTTAGATTTTTATCAAACAGAGATACAATATTTTTTATATTAAATAAGATAATTGCTAATGGTCAACTTGGAAAACTGTTAATTGTGACAAAAATACAAATGCTTTAACAGAAATATGAAGAGACAGTTTCACAGAGATATGCAAACAAAGAAAATTTATGCATTTTAACCTAATTAATAAGCAAAGACCTGAAAAGTATAATAGCAAAGAGATGTAATTTTATCCCTATCCAATTCTCAATATTAAAAAATAGTATCATTCAATACAGAAAGATGATCACCTATGTTACTGGTGATAGTATAAATTTTAACTTCTTAGGAAGGTAATTAGCTATTATAAATCAAAAGCCTTAAGAAAATTGTAAGGATTTTGACTCTTTATTTTCAATTTTAGAAATACTTCAAATGAAAATGAATAAAGCTTGCAAATGTAAATGGGTACTCATCATATTATAATAAAAGAGCAGAAACTGTTTAAATACCCAAAAAGAATGATGGTAGGGTGATGTTATTAATCTAGAAGTGTTTCTTTTTTTTTTTTAAAGATTTATTTTATTGATTTTTGACAGAGAGAAACAGAGACAGAGAGACAGAGAGAAGGGGGAGGGCCCAGAGCAGTCTCCATAGTTGACATTAGTTTTCCATATAGTTTCACTCTGCAGGTGGGCACAGGGCTGCACAGGGCATGTGGGTCCGCATGGGCCGGGGCCGGGACTCGATCCTCGGTCCCGGGACTCGATCCTTGGTCCTGGGACTCGATCCTCGGTCCCCGGGGCTTCAAAGCGAGCGCTTAACCTGCTGAGCCATCCCAGCTTTCCCTAGACGTGTTTCAAAGTCACTTAATCCATCAGAAATCAATAAGTGATTGCTGATTATAGTTCAATGGTCTGCATTACAGATTGCTTGCACATTAAAAAAATATAAACAAATTTTAGCTTCTATCAATGTGAACAAATATATATTCATGCTATTGTTATTTTGCTATGAATAAAAAAATACTTTTTGTTTTTTTCCCACAGATTTTAAAATATTTATTCTAAAAGAATAATCTGAAATAAAGACATTTAAGAAATTTAAAATATAACTACTGAAAAATAATAACAAATAATACAAAATTAATAAATGTGGTCTAACATTGCATCTTTTCCTAAATATCACATAATCTGCCAACTAAAAAAAAAAAGACATTTGCCCCCATTTATGACCATGTGTTTTGCAGATTACATTGTTTTGGGCCATAGAATTAGAGCTGGGCCTATGTGCTTATAAATACATGTACCTAATTTATTTTTCTGAAAATACACAGGAAAAAATGCTAAGCAAATGATAATATATCTGTCATAGATAAGCCTAATTGTCCATAATGCTCACATTTGTAAATTATAGCTTTGCTTTCTGTACTTTTCTGAAAGTCATTCTTTTATTTTTATAGTAAAAGTTACTTGAATTTTTGAATAAGAAGTTGAAACAGATTAGCAGATCCAAAAAATATTACTCCCTGATAAACTCTAAAGAGATATTTTAGTTCAAACTGAATATTATTAGGGTTATATTGACAATGAAATCACTAGTGAGAACCTAATTTGCTATTTGACAAGTATTTTGTGGGTGTGGTGCAGATAGCAACATAATATACTATTTAATCATCACATAAAATCATGGGTGACATCATGCTACTAATTATATATATATATATATATATATATATATATATGGATGTTATCCCAACCAAGATTTTTTAACGTAATTATAAAGATCTATTGGTATGACACAGGGTTTTTGATCTCTGCTGGATGTTCTGTCAATTCTTTATAAAACATAAATCAACTGGTTTGAAATAAGTCTCAATTTTTGGGGGTGTACAAATATGAAATGGCATCAATAACAGGTCAAGCTCCATTATTTCCCTAGATATCCACTGATTTTATAGGAAATGCACTTATCCTAGACACACCAGATAGTAAGAATATGGGGAAAATTAAGGCTGTCCAATGGACAGACATCTCAACTCTCTGTGATAACCAGTCTCTGACTGAGGAGAGGGTGGGAATACAATTTAGGCATTGCCCAATTTTTTAAATGTTATTCATTTGGCATTTTCTGATTTTCGCTTTGAAAAAGGAAACCAGTTTATTGTTATTTTCCTCTTCAATGGGACATGGGAAAATAAAGAAAAGAAACAAAAGAAAAGAACACGAAAGAAAAAAAAAAAGAAAAGAAAGACACCAGTCTTAGCATGAATACTGCATTGTATTCTTCCGAAGGTAACCTTCTCTTTTCTCTTACTTCTTTATCTTAGGTGATGAGAAGGATAGTTCTCCACTTATTTTCATAATAGTGTTCTACACTTCCTTGTCTGTTCCTGTTCTGTATCAGATGATAAATGGATAGTTTAGATTTTGCCTTCTTTGAGTTAAGTGGATGCTCATATCATGAATATCTGGCCAGACATGAATATAGATACTACTAACTTTGCCTGAGAGTGTCCTCTGGTCACCATTATCTCCACACTGCCCCAAGGTCTCATATGATGACAACGTGGCAACTTCTGGATTCCTATTGAATTCATTATTTTGGAAAATGGCAAAACAATCTTTCATACGTTCATTTGAATATAACAAACTTCTGTTGGCTGAGTGTGAACATGCCCAACACTGGTAAATGGATGAGCAGTAGAGAAAGAGAAACATTTGCTATTCTATTCAAATTTTTGACCAACTCCCCTAAATATCCTTCCACAATATGGTACTCCCAGACACTACTATGGAATCCACTCTGATCTGGAGTCAATCTATACTTGATGGAGATATTTACATTAAATCAGTCTTTAAGAGCCAAGCGATGGAACCAATAAGAATCCAATCTGGATAGCCCAAGGGGCTTGTGACTCCTTCTGCCACTGTATGCTTTGGGTGTTATGTCCATCCTGCTGGCTCTGGTAAAATGCCCTCTCTGCTGGAACTTTGGCCATGGTGCACATAGAGCATCTGTGTGCAGCCTGTGTTAAGGAATAACAAAGTTCAGGGGACAGCCAGCACTTTGCTCCGTATCTGCTTGTCAACCTCCTCCCTCATTCCCTACACACAAATTCTATATTAAATATGTATCCTGCGGTACACACAACTGAGATTTACTAAATCACTGGACTGATAGGGTAGCTCAGAACCACATGTGGCCATAGTGGCATATGTCCATGACCCTTTAAACAACAAATGGTGGAGTTAGAGGGAAGATCAGTATATTCCAAGGTCTGTTTCCGAGTTGGCTGGCCAATGTTAGCAGTTACTTAAACTATCAATAGCAGTTATCTAAGAGCATTCTGTTTGTAGCTGTGGCTTTCTTTGCAAATGCTTTCATTCTGTAACACACATGGATTTTCTATTAATATAAGTCCACTTAGCCCGGAGACATTACTAGCCACGCCCCTTCTTGAAAAAGGCCAAACTTCCTGATAATGTAATACAGATCTCTTAGATATTTTTATACACCCTTAACAGGAAGAGAATCAATACTCCCATATCAGGTTTCATTACTGTCCTTCATTACCAACATACACCTTAAAGGTTTTATGTGACTTTATGCATTTATCCATTCAGATATATTATTGAGCACTTGCTTTGTGCCAGGCAGATTTTCAGGTTCTGAAGACAGAGCAATGACAAATCACACAAAATGCCTGAATCCTTAAAGCTTATATACTAGAGGAGAAGGTAATTAACAAATAAATATGTTAAATAGTGTTAAGTTTTACAATGAAAAATATACAACAGGAACGATACAGAAGTCAGAGACTTTTAAATTAGATATGGTGCTCTGAAGTAAGTGATAGCTGAGGAAAGAGCATTCTAAAAAAAGAGAGAAAGAAAAGAAAAGGAATATCCATTGGAAAGGTGGAAAGGAGTATGCTTAAAATGACTATGAAGCAAAAACTAATGGGGAAGCAGTGGGAGATGAGTAGGTAAGAATACGGATAGGCAGTTAGACATTGGAAAGGTAAGTTGGGTATCTGGCTTTTACACTGAAAGAGATGGAAAACCATTACTGGTTTTTAGAAGAGGGGTCGCCTGGGTGCTTTGTCAGAATCATCATATCTTCTTTGTTGAAAATGATTGTGACTGTTTTGAGGAGAGAAAGAAGAGTATGGGGCCTAAATCACAAAAACAAAAACAAAACAGTAATGAAGCTATTGCAATAACTCAGGTTTGAAAATACGAACCAGGGTGTTAGAACTGAAGTAGAGAAAAATAGTCCAATTCCAGGTGTCTTTTGAAGATAGAGCTAGTATAATTTGCTAGTGGACTAGGATCACCTTAAGACTCTTCACCCAGGCAGCTGACAGAAGGGTGTTGACATTAACTGAGACAGAAAAATTGCAAAAGAAGCCTGTCAATAGTGTGCCTTTCAAGACATCATATTTGGACATACTTGTGCATTGTATATACTTTATTGGAGATATTTGAAGAGATCAGAATGTTACAGTATAGAGAAGTTACAAGTATATTGAGCACGTGGCTAGAACCTAAACTTTACCCAAAAAAGATAAAGCTAGCACCAATATAGATTATCTGAAAGATGACCTACATTGGTGCTAACTTATATTTTTTGAGACTCTCAGGGCTACACTTTTGTATGGAAATGATAATGTTGTTAAATTCAGATTATAATTGGATCATTGTTACACTAAATAATAGGGAAAAGAACATTATATTTTCTAAATGTTGCACAGATACATTATTTGCGCTATCTTACAAAACAGAAGAATTAACTTCTATATGTCACGACTAGGCAATGTGAACATAATATAATTTATCTATTTCAAAATTATCATAAACACCTTACATACAGACTTATAACAATGAAATATATCACTATGTAGAAATTAAACTAGCACTATCTCAACACAGATGGAGTAAAATGTTTTAAAAAGATACCTATACTTTTAAATATTTTCAAGCAAACTACCTTAGAGTAATATATTCCAAAAGAGATAGAGTGTTAAAATATTGTTTTATTAAATGCAATTTATTTATAGGGATGTATGCTTATATTATAGCTTCAGTATATTACGATGAACATAAAATTGTTTCAAGCTAAAAAGTATAAAATTCTTAGATGACCACTATTCCACGGGTTGCATGTGGCCCAGGACGGCTCTGAATGTGGCCCAATGCTTTCTTAAAACATTGTAAAATATGTCGTGATTTTTTTTTCTCATCAGCTATTGTGAGTGTTAGTGTATTTTATGTGTGGCCCAAGATAATTCTTCTTCCAATGTGCCCCAGGGAAGCCAAAATATACACCCTGACTTAAAGGATGATGCCAAGTTATTGTTTAGATGTGCATATGACTTAGGAGATAGTATATTCTTAAAGCAGAGTAAACAGTCAATGATGGAAGACCTTATCATGAAAATGAAGACAAATATTAATAATAACTAAAAAGAAAAAGTCACCGCTACTGCATACTTTTAAGAGTAAACTACACTTTCTCTTAGAGTAAAACCTTGCATGCTTTAATTCTATGATAATGCCAGAAATATACACTCATTAATGTCTGTAATGACCAAAAATAACAATATATTTTGGATCACTTTATGCTTTTTTTATTTCAAAAGTCAACTGAATTTTGTGAAGTTATTTATGAAACAATATAATAAACAATGCCTTCTGAGAATATTTATAATCAAACATTAAGTTTGGCCTCATTCTCCTTTAAATTAATTGAGCAAACATGGCCAATAACAACTCTATCATCAGTTCATTAATGTTTCCTGCTATTTTGATTGGTCAGTCTATATTCATGCTTTTAATTAATTTTGAGGTCACTAAATTCATAATGGTTAGTCTACAAAATCTCATCTCATCTTCTAATTCATGGTAAAGCCATTCACATAGGTCTCTGTTCAACAGGATTATAAAAAAAAATTTAATAAATAGGAACAAGAAAAGGTCATTTGCCAATTTAGTTCTCTCTTTGATAGCATTTTCCAAGCAGAGTTTAAATAACACCATTGAAATCACCTAACACCTTTGCCATTTGGGAATTTTTTCAAATCACTGCCAAGTTCCACATGAAATGTACTTCAGCCTTTCTAGCATGAAATTGAAAGGGGTTTGCTTTTCATGACTCTTCCACAATTTTACAATGTGACTTTTACCCCTCTTTTGATTTATCAGTGGAATTCCTGACCTAATGAAATTTACTTTCGTTTTTCATATACCTTCTTCCCTGTGGCATCCATACTTCAAAAGGACAAGCACAGTTTTGAAACATGCCGTTACCTTTGGGCCATAATAATATAAAACAGCTAAATCTTATTTTTCAATCCACCGTGCACTTAAATCTAACAGCTTTCATAATAGTCAGTTACCCTCATGGGTGAGCAAAACTAATGGGCATGGAGGTCAGCAGTGTTTCTGTGATAGATTATATTTTGTTAGCTTCAGATATACTTGTTCTTTATGAGATTTCTTTAATGGGCTTATAAATTAGTATCTAGCCATGAGGAACCTCCCTACCTTTATATTAAATCTTGTTGTCTTTCAAAAATTAAATACCTAGAGTATGTTTTCTACATTTTATTATAAATTTTATTAAGATCTATTGTTATTTTCATCAAGAGCACATGTTCTATTACACTGAGTTATACTTGCATCAAATTGTTCCTTTAACCTCTTTGACAGACCCTGGCATGGGCGGAACAGAACAAGTTGTTTGAAACTTAAAGACTAGTTAACTACCTGCATGTGTAATGAATTGGGGAAAATTTTTATCTTTTTTTTTTTAATTTGACATTTTGTTAAATAGTAAATAATAATAATAAATGGGTTTATAAATGTAAATGAGAATATCTTGATGAACCTTTTTTTTTAACTCATAAGAAGAATACAGCAGTTAATTGGCATCTTTATGCTTATAACTGAACATTACACATTTTTAGCTTTCTAGCTTCAGGGACGTGCTTACTTGAGACAAGACCAATAGAGATTTGTTTATGGATGCAAAGTTGTGGCATAAGTTTTCTTAGATCTACTGCTTAATTTCACTTAAGATTAGAACTTCTGCTTTCAAAATGATTCTTGAAAATATTCATTTCAAAATGCATTTTGAGATATAAAAATGTATATTTTGGATTTCTCAAATATTTTTATTGGATGCTTCCAATATGCCTATAGAATGTGACATTCAGCTATCATTATTAAATTAAACTTTAGTGGAATTGGGTGATATTTTTACTTTACTTGAATTAAACACTTAAATTACATGAGCAAAGGAAATATAAGCAATCAATTTAGGAGGAAAAGCAAAAACAAATTTCTCATATCTTCTTAACAGCAAAACTAATTCTTTTACTAAATACTTTTTATTCTTATAAATAAAAAGCTGGGATCTACAAACAATTAAATTTAGAATCTGACATACTGTCTTTTAAAAGCAATCTAGAACATAAAAGTTTTATTGCTGACCTTCATATAATATGTAAACATTATATAAAATGTATAGTAAGATTAAAAATAGTCTTTGGCATAATATGGACTTAAAGCAGACTTTTTCAAAGAGTGCATGTTTAATTTAAGTTTGCATATTCCAAATTTCATGTAGTATTGGACAGACATCTCAATATGCTTTATGTATGAATAAAATGAAACAGTGCATCATTTTACAAAAGTTAAACATCAGATGATAACTCTATTTTAAAGCACCAATCACTTCAAAGCTATATAAAAACAATGATATTATTGATTATTGATGATAATTTTCTTCCTCTTTGAAAATAAATTCATATATTTCCTTATAATAATGTTCCACGGTAAAGTAGGCTTAGGTAATTACACTGTGATTATTTTATCCCCGAGTTATTAAACTTCTGCCTCCCTACACACTAATGGTAGAGGTTAATAGTGATGCTCTATTTTATCCAGTGCCTTACTTCATTTAATGCAATGATGCATGGCTTTCATTAAAGCATGAAGCAAAAAGAATTGCAGAAAAAAAATTAGCATCTAAATTTAGGGCAAAATAACCTTACAAAAAATAAATAGTGTTAACAATCTATGTCAAGTTTAGCTAAGTATACCATCTAGTTGTAAAATAAACTGTATTTTGAATATTATCACATAAAAGAAACATTACATCATTCTGCAGTATTTCCAAAATTTTCTCTCTAGTATTGCTTTTGATACATTAGTATCTATTAAAAATATCAAGTAGATAAAACACATTCTATTGCCATCCAATGTACTCAGGAGTTTTGCTTTTGCCATTCTAATCAAGTGTGTTGCTCAATAAAATGGTTCCTGGAATGATGCTAAAATAAAAGAAGGGATTATTGGCTATATATATTTTTTAAATCTCATTTTATATATTCATCCCTCATACAGTATTAACTCTATATTTATATATACCAAATGAATAAAATCAGTTATCTTTTCTTTCTGTTGTTTCTTGGAGGGGGGGAAGTTTTACATTTTATTTTTAATGTACAATAACTCAGTTATTCAGTATGTTTAGGAAATGCAATGCTTCATAGATTGAGGGACACAATGCAATTTATGACTCTAATGACAGAATTTTTACTATTATGACTTTGACTCTCAGCTCTATTTGTGTCATAACTGTGTTCATTTTAATTGCATGTTGTTATCATGGTTTTCACTGTTACACTAGTTGTGAAAGCTTCCTTTATGTGAAATCTCATGTAAATATTTACAAATGAAATATGTAATAGTAGGGCACTCTGATTGAAGGTAGTTGTTTTCTCACCTACAGGCATCCACTTCTTCATTTCTATCACTATAGATAAGTTTTTCTTTTTTAAAAAATTTATATAGAGTCATGCATTATATACTCACCATAATACTTTTGAATCTCATCTATTTTGGTGAGTCTACCAATAGTTAATTTTATTTTATTACTGAGTTGTATTAATGACAGACAAATATAGGTTTTTAAGTGTTTAGTTATCATGAACAAAGCTGGTATGAACATTCTTGACTAAGTCATTCTATGAAAGTTTGTTTTCATTATTCTTGGCTAAAAAATAAGAAATGGACTTCCTAAGTCCTTTGTAAGACCTGTATGAGGAACTACCAAAGTCTTTTTCAAGTGGCTGTACTACTTTATATTCCACCAGAAAAGTATAAGTATTTTAGTATTCGATCCTTGCTAATAGTTGGTTGTATCTTTTTTATTTAAAGCCATAATAATGGTTATATTCTATAGTGTTTGCCAGTTTCTGTGGTATAAATTCCCCTATTATGTGTTATTTCAAGTGACAAAGGACAGGATTACAGTTTGTTTTTGTGAGACAGTTTAACTTGGCTTCAGAACACCTTCATAACCAAGACAAATATGAAGTCTAACAATTAAGTTTGTGAACTTCTCTTGGTGTGCTTACATTAGCAGCACCATACAAACAACTCAGTAAGGTTTCATAACCTTGGTATATCAGTGTTACACAGCTGTGTTCGTGTGGATGTGTGTTGCTGAGTGGCATTCATTATTGTTGTTGCTTGATTTTGGGTACCATTGTGAAAATGTTGGAACTTAAATTAGAGCAACAAACAAACATTAAATTTCTTGTTAAACTTGGCAACAATGAATGTGAGATCAGGGACATGTTAGTCCAAGTTGATGGGAATAATGCCAGGAAGAAAACAGCCATGTACAAATGGATTAAATATTTTTCTGAGGGGAGAGAAGCATCACTGATGAAGAGAGGTCAGAGTGGCCAGTATTGAGTAGAACTTAAGAAAACATTACAAAAATTCATCAAATTGTGCATCAAAATTGTCAGCTAACTGTGAGAAGCATAGGAGACCAAGTAAACATTGATAGAGAAACAATTAGAAAAATCTTTACAAAATATTCTTTTATTTTTAATTGTTTTTTGACAGAGAGACAGAGAGAAGGGAGAGGGCCCAGAGCCATCGCCATAGTTGTACATCATTAGTTTTCAATATAGTTTCACTCCACAGGTGGGTGTGGGGCCATGCAGAGCAGGGAACTGGCCAGGGGCTCAGGGCTGCACTGGGCAGGAACCAGGCTGATACCTCCTGCATCGGAGGCACCACATTCCCACTGGGGACCTTCCTCCTGAGAAGCACTCCAGAGGCAGCACCCAAACCAAGGGACCTCCCACATTGGAAGCTCACCCTGGTGAGAACCAAACTGGAGGCACAATCCAGTTCAGCATATGGGTCTGCATGTGCCAAGGCTGGGACATGGTCCTCAGACCCTGGGGCTGCAAGTGGAGCACTCAACCCCCTGAGCCATCTGGTGTCCCCTGCTAAAATCTTGGCATGAAAAAAGTATGTGCAATAATGATCCCAAGGAGCTCACCAATGAGCCAAAGCAAAGGAGAATCGAAGTTTGCCAGTACCTTTTTGAGAGGCAAGACGACGTTTTGGGGCCATGTTATCAGTGGTGATGAAACATGGGTGTACTGATATAACCCTAAAACAAAGTGTCCAAGGGCACAATGAAAGTCAGCCAGTTTTCCACAACCACTATAGTTCCATCAGTCCAAATCAAGAGTCAAAATGATGTTCCGAACCTTTTTCGATATCAGAGTAATTTTTCATGATGAATTTGTACCAAATGGACAAAATGTCAGCCAAGTTGACTAATTGGAAATGCTGAAAAGGTTGCATGAAAAGTTAGAGTGAAGCAACCTGAATTTTCACCAATGACTCATGTCTCTTACATCATGACAATGCACCAGTTCACAAGACACTGTCTGTGAGGGAGTTTTTAGCCAATAAACAAATAACTATTGCAACACCCTCCCTACTCATGTCATCTGTCCCCAATGATTTCTTTTCTTTACCCAGATATAAAGGAAATATTGAAAAGAAGACACACTTATGATATTCAGGACATCAAGGGTAATATGACAATGGCTCTGATGGCCATTCCAAAAAAACAGTTCCAAATTGCTTTTAAAGAGTGGGCTAGGTGCTAGCATTGGTGCATAGCTTCCCAAGGGAAGTACTTGAAAGGTGACTGTAGTAATATTCAGCAATGAGGTATATAGCACTTTTTGTAAGATGAGTTCACCATCTTAATTGTCAAACCTTGTATTTACAACCTTAAGGAATAAAGTGCTTTGAATGGCTCTAGGTGCACTTCTTATTTTACCCAAAAATAAAAAAGACAAGAACTGAGAGTCAAGATGTAATAAAACTGATACTTCTATTGCTTTCTCAAGGTCATTTTTAAATAAAATTGGCAGTTTTTGGTTTTGGTGTATGAAAGTGAACAATACAAAGAGTTCCAATACAGCTTGTTGCCTCTGCAGTGATCTCTGCAAATAGATAGCAGTTTTACCCGGCTATGGCTTTTCAGTATCTGTGTAAATACCAACAAAGCAAAAAAGGCAAACACCTTACTAGTCTTAGGAAAATAGTTTTGACTTTATGAATTGCTTGAAAAGGACTCAATGATTCCTAGGTGTCTATGGACTACATTTTTCTAATGATATATCTGGTTTTATTGGAAATCTCAAAACATTTAAATTATCCCAGATACAACTTACTTTGAATTATTATAACTTCTTTTAGTTTCTCTCTGTAGAAATTATTGAAACTTTTTGGAAATAAGAAAAGGAGACACATGATTGATATAAACATGAAATCAATATAATATTTCATATTTCAAATTTCTATAACTTTTACAAAGTTAATAGAATACTTTGTTTTATATAAGCTTTATTAATAAAATAAATGTTAACAAATCAAAGCTAATCTTTAGTGCCTGTTATATAGCTTTTAATTTTTAATATATTTTTGTTTGAGGTTTTTAGAGTACTACCAAATCACTGCAAATACTAAAGTAAATGTTAAATCCACAATATAAATGCAAAATGAAATTAATGACAAAATATACTCTCACTATGGAAAAACAAAAGTTCTACATAAGGAAAATTATAGACTAAAATTTATGGCTGAATTTTAAATATTTTTGGGAAGCCAGGATGGCTCAGCAGGTTAAGTGCTCACTTCTCAGCCCTGGGGTCCAAGGATTGTATACCGGTTCCAGCCAGTATAGACCCATATGCTGAACTGGGGTGTGCTTCCCATATGAGAGGCTCCTAGTTTTGTTCTTGCTCCCCCCCCCAACCCGGGTTTAGTCCCTGGATTGAGGGGGCATGTCACCCATGTGGGAAGTCCCCAGCCCAGTTCCCACCCTGTGTGGCCCCCACCCACCCATGTAGAATGAAACCACGTTGAAAACTGATGACATATAGCTTTGAAGACTGCTCTGGGTGCTCCCTCTTCTCTCTGTCTGTCTCTGTCTCTGTCTTTCTCTTTCTCTGTCAAAAAAAAAAATCTTTAAATTTAATACATTTTTATGGAGGCATCAATTTCCATGCCAAGTATAACCACTATAGATAATTAACAACCAATAGAAGGGATACAAGCATAGCATTGCAAAATATGTAATGAAACATGTTTAACTATATTTTTGTTATATAAAATGTATCACATTAGAAAAATATTAAGTTACAATTTAACTATAAAAATTTAACTAGATAACCTATTTTACAGTGCTAACTTATGAATGGAAATGTAGCAGATACTAGGGGGGGAAATGGGAACTAAAGACTCGAAAGTCATTAGCTGCGAGAGATTATTGGATATTGCAAGAATAATATGAAATTTTTGTTTAAAGTTTTCTGCTCCAGTACAGTCAATGCCAGAAATATTTTGAGTAATGAAACAAGGCAGATAATTATCAGGATATAAAACTCTGGTTCAGGAAATGAAACATCAAAGCTCCATAGGGTAAAATGAGACAATCTAAAAACTAAATTATTCAAGTAAATGTAAAATAGACTTTGACTTTTAAAAGTTAAGAAATTTTATGAGATAAATTATAATTTTCAAAATAAATTATCCAAAATAATAATACAACAAACCAGTATCTAAGAATCTTTAATAAAACGGTGTAAATTAAAGCAAAACAACAGGACTAAGAATACAGAAATGAGATCATCTCTGTATGTGTAGAACTCTGTTCAAGATCCACGTTATTAAGATTTTAGGCCATCTATGTTACATATTACATACATATTAACGTTATGCTTTCTCTTTCTTTAACAGTGTATGTCAGTGAAAATAAACAGGGGTCAGCCAACTAAGGCCTTTGTGTCAAATGCAGCCTACCATCTGTTTATTGTATTTGCATATCCTGCAGGCTGAGTGTTTGTTATAAATATATATAGTTGAAGGAATGAAAAATAAAAAGAGTATTTTATGATAGGTGAAAATTATATGAAATTCAAATTGCAGGGCTCATAATTAAACTTTTATTGGGTCGTAGCCATGATTATTTATTTAATTTTGTCAATGGCTGCTTTGCATTATTACAAGGGAAGAATTGAGTTGTTGCAATGGAGACCAGATGATGTGCAAAGTTGAAAATATTTTCTATCTGACCCTTTATGTAAGAAGTTTACCATCCTCTATGAAACAATCTAAGATTATGTTAAGATATTTTTTTAAGTAGTGAGTCAAACTTTCATTATAAAGCAAAAATAGCTTTCATAAATTCTTCCTCAGCTGCTTGACCTAATGTTAGAACATAGTTTGAGAGTTAGAAGTGAAAGGCAATTTATCCTTAGTACCTAAAAGTATTTTATACTCAGAAAAAATGAACCCATCCTAAAATTTATAAGCTGTAGAATCTCAAGAGACACCAAGTAGCCAAAACTATCTTGAAAAAGAATTTTGAAAAAGAATAAAATTAGATGTCTTAAACTGGCAAAACTGCATAAATATAAATGAATGCAAATTAATTAACTCATTAATTAAAAATTATTATCCAATCAAAGATAATTGAAAAGGAATTATTCTATTTTAATTCTTGGCATAACTCTAAGGCAGGTTTCTATCCCTGACCAATAGATGAGGAAACTGAAGCTCAGAGGAATCAAGCAGATAATTGGTGGGACCTGTGTTTAAATTCAGTTTTGTCCAATTGTGGAACCAGTACTCAGTTTATTGCATGGACTGTCTCGAGTAAGATTAGAGGGTATATCCCAAATGTCCCTTTATTTGTTGTCTGCACCTAAAATTTCAGTGAGAAATGTAATACTTTCTATTAACATTGCATGTCTTGTGAAATGTTTTAAGTACACAAGGTAAGTATAGAAGATAAAGAACAATTATGCATCTATGTTATTATTTCATCAAATCTTTAATATAGTTAAATTATTTATTTTTAATAAAACCCTAGGGGAAGCCTGCATGGCTCAGTGAGTTAAGCGCTCGCTTTGCAGCCCCAAGGACTGAGGATTAAATCCCGGCCCCAGCCTGTGCAAACCCATATGTTAAACTGGGGTGTGCTTCCTATGCAGGAGTCCCCCTGTTTGGTTCTTGCCTCCTGGTTTGGCCCCTGGCTCAAGGGGGCAAGCCTCTCAAGCAGGAGGCTTCTAGCCCAGTTCTCGCCCTGCGTGGCCCCCACCCACCTGCGTGGAATGAAACCATTTCAAAGACTGATGACGTACAACTAACTATGGAGACTGCTCTAGGCCCTCCCCTTCTCTCTGTCTCTCTCTGTTTCTGTCTCTCTCTGTCTCTGTCAAAAATGATAAAATAAATATTAAAAAATAATAATATACTAAAGATAAAACAGACACTGACTTATTGGTGTCTCTCCTCACATGAAACATTGTCTCTATTCTCATCCATTCATTGTTTCCAGTTTTTAGTTACATATTTATATATCTCAAATACATTTTCCAAATATTTTAAATTTTATAAATAGCTTCTTTATTAATGCAAGGCTGCATTAATTAAGAAGTAGGAGGAGAAAAAGAGTGAAGAGGGGAAGTGGAATGAGGAGAAACAGAGGGAAGGAAAGATGAGAAGGAATGGGAAGAAGAAAAGGAGGGGGAAGGAGAAAAAACATATCTTAGTGGCTTAGAAAAACAACATAGATTTATTTCCCTCTCATATTTGACGTAGTCAACAGCAGGACAGCTTCAGTTCTGCTCTACGGGACTCTTAAGTCCCAACCCAAGTTGAACGAATAAGACCAATCATGGATAACCCCATTCTGAGGCAGAGGGAAGGTCAAGAATATAGTGGAGACTTGTAAGACTCCTTGGAGCATCTGTTTGTGCTATCCTAACAGTAAACCCTGTAATTTGGTAAAATACTCACCTATAAACAACATTATTGGCCTAGCTTAGTATTAATGGCTGGGCTATGTCTCAGAAAAACAAAGGGGGAAAACTGAAATAAGCATGTTAACAATTTACGGTATTCTTTATAAGTAAAGATAAGGAAAGAGTACAAATGAGTACAGAGAAAGAAAGATGACGTATGTTTATAATAACTGAACTGTATTCACAATAAAAGAATCATAAAATGTGGGGAAGAAACTTTTTACTTGTTATGGATACTGGATTTTTATATCCTTCTATTATATGAGTTGAATTTTCAGGTTTATTACAATTTTGTTTGTTAGATTTGTTCCTGTCCTCTGCCTGTGTTATATTAATGTTTTTATATTATTTATTATTTATTATTCTAGTTTTTAGCTTTACATACTATTTCAAATATTTACTCATAAATTTACTGTATTTTTATTATTTTAAATATTAAATTTAATATTTACTATTAGTATTTATCTAAATATTATTGTACAAAGTTATGATTTTTCTGTTTCTATCAATAAGAGCCATATCATATTTTGAAAATTTTATAACCAACACCATTATGTTGTTTAAAAGTTTTTATTTAACTATTTTCTTAAAATGTATATGCAAACACCTCAGTATTTTTTTTCCCCATCAGGTGATTATCAACTTACTTTACTAGTGCAGGCTGATAAATTCTGC
Organism: Craseonycteris thonglongyai; assembly: GCA_004027555.1. Lineage (NCBI taxonomy): Eukaryota > Metazoa > Chordata > Mammalia > Chiroptera > Craseonycteridae > Craseonycteris > Craseonycteris thonglongyai. The sequence goes on from PVKE010015619.1 coordinate 32,874, forward strand.
CTCCACTTAAATAGAAAATGATGGGAGAGATATTATAATAAAATTAAAGAGAAATATACTTGCATCATTTATTTTCAAAGATGCCTAATTATTTTACTACAAAATCAACACACATTGGGGAAGCCTGGATGGCTCAGTGGGTTAGGCGCTCACTTTGCAGCGCCGGGGACCGAGGATCGAATCCCGGCCCCGGCCCATGAGGAACCATATGCTCAACTGGGAGCTCCCCTAGTTCAGTTCTCTCTCTGTCTCTGTATCTCTCTCTCTCTCTCTCTCTCTCTATCTCTCTCCTCTGTCAAAATAAATAAATAAATAAAATATATAT